>OX183136.1:26982388-27000437 GCA_945261195.1 Cryptosula pallasiana | reverse complement strand
AGTGATGTGACAGTAGTGACATATATCAGTGATGTGACAGTACTGTCATACATCTGTGATGTGACAGTAGTGACATATATCGGTGATGTCACAGTAGTGTTATATATCAGTGATGTGACAGTAGTGACATATATCAGTGATGTGACGGTAGTGACATACATCAGTGATGTGACAGCAGTGACATACATCAGTGATGAGACAGTAGTGTCATATATCAGTGATGAGACAGTAATGACATATATCAGTGATGTGACGGTAGTGTCATATCAGTGTTGTGACAGTAGTGACATATATCAGTGATGTGACAGTAGTGTCATATATCAGTGGTGTGACAGTAGTGACATATATCAGTGATGTGATAGTAGTGTCATATATCAGTGATGTGACAGTAGTGACCTATATCAGTGATGTGACAGTAGTGACATATACCACTGATGTGACAGTAGTGACATATATAAGTGATGTGACATTAGTGACATATATCAGTGAAATGAAGTACCAAACACTTACTACACAATAAAGTGTATACGACAGTCACAGATATCTTTAGACAAGGTAGTAGGATATGATGTAATAACTAGATCCTCTAGTAGTACTACATCACCTACTACTAACACAACAGCTCCCTTCAGTCTCTATTTACTAGCACACCTGTGTTCTTTCTCTTACTATTCTTCCTCTAAATCATTCCCATTCAAGGTGATTACTACCATTGAGGTCCAGTACCTACCCTCAATGGACTCTATCATCTGTCGTCTCCTGGGAGAGTCAATCCCACAATGCATCAATAGTAAAGTAATTGTTGTTTATAGCTGATATTCCAAAAACTTCCCTTGTAGGAGAAGGTTGACTAATACATCATTGCCAGCCAACTAGGTTTGGTTGTGACAGCAGACCGCGGAGTCGAGCATTAGAGGCAGGCAAGAGGAGACAATTCCAAGCCTATGGTTCCTTCGTAGACTATAGACTTTGGTGGAGTCTATTAGATACCAACCACATATAGGTGTAAAGGTACCTTGATTATAGTGGTTACAATGATACAACATACGCAATGAAGTGATAGCTGTCTACAGGTTATACCATTTAGGGTCCTACCACAGACATGGGCAGGAAGGAGGGAGGGAAAAACTGAGATCTGTAACAGTACTGAATGGAAAGAGGGAGCTATTCCTTGATTAGTTTTGTAACAAAATAATTTTATCGAGCTATCTGTAGTGTGAGGTCTAGTATAACTATTCGTCGGGGCAAGCCACCGCAGGTAAAGCCACCGCAGGTAAAGCAAAAATATCCTCTTATGCAGAAGAGCACACAACTTCAATATTATTTAGAAGATCGCACAACTCCAGTAATACATACAAGTGCACACAACTCCAGTAATACATACAAGAGCACACAACTCCAATCATTCACAACCCTCAGTATACAGGGACAGTGAAGCCTGTGTATAACATATGAGCTGAGGGGTGGAGCTATACACAACAGAAGTGCTCTGTCTTGCATTTATAGGTAAAGTAATAATCAACTGGTGTCCATAAAACAATAATTAATTTATTTATAGGTGGTGGAGGCTTGAGAGGCCTTCTCGTAGGGGATCTGGCTGTAGGACAGCAGTCAGCGAGGGGCTCGGAGGAGTGGAGGAAGAGGCTCAACGAGGGGAGAAGAGGAGTGGATGGGGTAAACTTTACTTCTGACTTATTCCACAATATGACAATAGATAACTCTATCGGTTTGTGACAAACCAGTACATGTCTCGGTGTGGATATTATTGATATTTATCTATATGTAAATAGTGAGTGTGTACCAACTTGTTGTATTACTGTTTTGTATATAAGATACTATTGGTTACTCTAACTGGTAACTCTATTGTAGTGATACTGCTCTGTGAGAATGAGCAGCGAACCCAAAAAGAGAAAGAAGACAACTACTGAACAACCAATCAGCTGTCCAGACCCAGTTGTAGATGTTGCTCAACAACCAATCAGCTCTCCAATCTTAGATGGTCAGTCTGATGATGGAAGTGGTGGTGAAGGTAGGAATAGACCGAGTCCTACTGTGTTTCCCACCACAGGCTGGGTGCATGTACCAACCCTAGCCATATGTAAATGGTAGTAAGGCTATACTTGAAGTTTCTCAGTTAGTAGAAGAATTTGTATGAAATCCACAAACTAGTTATCAACTACACAAATGAGCTAGAAGTGAAATACATTTTAGTTTAAGTGAGTGACTTCTACTTGATTGGATATCTGGTATATCCTGTCTAGTACTTGATATTGTGATTTACTTTGATTGGTTGGTATGGTTATGTTGGTTGGTCATTTTTGTGATGAAAATAATGATTTTGACAGGTATGTTGGGGGTAGATTGCGATCAATAACTATACTATAAACCAGGTGACAGAATATAAAGTGATCGTAAAATTTTTTCACTGATTTGTTAGTAAGATGATTTCTTGATAACTGAAGGAGGTTTATGTTTTTACAAGTTTGGTTTCCAGTTTTTAAAATACTCTTGGCCCAAGTGAGTCTATCTTTTAAAATGTAAAATCCAAAGATGATAAAACTGCCATCTCATTTTTTAATTTGATGTTTTGACATTCAGCAGCTATTTTGTACAATATCAACACATAAAATTCCCTCTAGGAAGCCAGCTTGCGAATTTGTGATCATTCAAATGAGACTAGAGGCACTTGTTGATGTGTGTTTCAGAATGCTTGGACGAAACTGGCAAAATTGAATTTGGTTAGGTGGATTAGCTGTGTCACCATTTTTAAAAATTGGAATTACTCTCGCGGTCTTCCAGGTTATTGAGAGAGTATGACCAATTAAAATTCCGTTAAACATATAGGTTAAAATAGAAATTGCAAACCGGGATGGTCTGCTTCAGGATTTTAACTGTGACTCCATTTAAACCAGTAGATTTTGAAGATGCTACGTTTTTGAGATACAAGACAATATCAGCTGGCGTGAATGGGGTAATTGATGTCTTGTCAGATATTTGTGTGTCAGATATAAGAGTTGTCTCCCAAGCGGTTTTTGAGCCGGTTAGCACTTGTAGTAATATGATAGTCAAGAATAACGGAGAACATTCCGTGGGGTAAACCGGATGGAGACACATTGCATTGTTTAATATTGAGAGCTTCCACAAAGACTTGGTATTCCCAGTTTACAGTTTTTAGTCGTATTTTTTATCACCAACTTTTTCTTTCTTTTTATTAAATTTTGTAACAAAGTTCCTTGGTTTTTGTATTCATCCCAAGAGCCAATTATCTTCGATGAATTACACAATCTAATATGTTCTAGAACCTTCTTATCCAACCAATTTGGTTAAGTACTTGCTTTGACAAAATTGGTTTTTAACTTCGCAATTTTAAAAGTTTTTTTAAAAACAATTCTTTGAAAGAATATATCTTCTAGTTATGTATGTGCTGGTAGAGCAATGGGGTCCTGGCAGAGTAGTTTCACTTTAGTGATGCAACCAGAAGTAGTCTAGTTATATATGTGTTGGTGGAGCAATGGGGTCCTGGCAGAGTAGTTTCACTTTAGTGATGCAACAGGAAGTAGTCTAGTTATATATGTGTTGGTGGAGCAATGGGGTCCTGGTAGAGTAGTTTCACTTTAGTGATGCAACCAGAAGTAGTCTAGTTATATATGTGTTGGTGGAGCAATGGGGTCCTGGCAGAGTAGTTTCACTTTAGTGATGCAACAGGAAGTAGTCTAGTTATATATGTGTTGGTGGAGCAATGGGGTCCTGGTAGAGTAGTTTCACTTTAGTGATGCAACCAGAAGTCATCTAGTTATGTATGTGTTGGTGGAGCAATCTTGTCCTGGCAGAGTAGTTTCACTTTAGTGATGCAACCGGAAGTAGTCTAGTTATGTATGTGCTGGTGCAGCAATGGGGTCCTGGCAGAGTAGTTTCACTTTAGTGAAGCAACCAGAAGTAGTCTAGCCAATTGTTCAACTTATCAATAGAAACCGCGACTTGCTTGTGTATTATCCTGATTTGTAACATTTTACGCAGTCGAAGTGACAAAAAATGATCTCATTGAGAAAGCTCAAGGGGTCATTGTAGCCTTTGAAAGTTATTTCCTGAAAAGAGTTTTGTTTATTCGTTTGAGAAAAATTAATTAATTATTATGCTGATAGCTACTCCGTAGAAGAGCCTTAGTTTTGTATTTAGAGTTTGACCGAGTTTGCCCACGTCAATTAATGAGGGTGCGCCATTGTCGTGACTTACTGTGTCCGGCTTCGACAGTGTCAATGTACCGAAATATTAATAGATGATTTATGTGAATGGCGCATCATCAGTATTATACACCCTATACCTATCTTCTGCTTTTGAATCGTAAAAAAGTTTGCATATGTGTTTGGGAGATGACTCCTACCAGATTCCCTTATGGGGTTCCACTGTGCTATTGTTAGTGCTTGTGAAAATGATTATTTGTTTTACTGCACAGCGATAAACATGCACAAACACATGTAGAGCTATAAGAGACACGTAAGCTCATGGCCATTCCAATATATTAATGGGAAGGGAACCCTAAAGTGAAAATACAGAGGAAATAAGCTGACTTTAGTTAATATTAATGGTAATGTAGGAGCATAGCAATCAGACTTCCTGTTTCATTAGTACTAAAACTGTTGGGTCCCCATTAAATGATGTATTCACTTAGTAATGGGTGGAGCTATGTATTTAGTGGGTGGAACTATGTATTTAGTGGGTGGGGCTATGTACTTAGTGGGTGGGCCTATGTATTTATTGGGTGGAGCTATGTATTTAGTGGGTGGAGCTATGTATTTAGTGGGTGGAGCTATGTATTTAGTGGGCGGAGCTATGTATTTAGTGGATAGAGTTATGTATTTAGTGGGTGGAGCTATGTATTTAGTGGGCGGAGCTATGTATTTAGTGGATAGAGCTATGTATTTAGTGGGTGGAGTTATGTATTTAGTGGGCGGAATTATGTATTTAGTGGGTGAAGCTATGTATTCAGTGGGTGGAGCTATGTATTTAGTGGGCGGAGCTATATATTTAGTGGGTGGAGCTATGTGTTTAGTGGGTGGAGCTATGTATTTAGTGGGTGAAGCTATGTATTTAGTGTGTGGAGCTATGTATTTAGTGGTGGAGCTATGTATTTAGTGGGTGGAGCTATGTATTTAGTGGGTGGAGCTATGTATTTAGTGGGTGGAAGTATGTACTTGGTGGGTGGAGCTATGTATTTAGTGGGTTGAACTATGTATTTAGTGGGTGGAGCTATGTATTTAGTGGGTGGAGCTATGTATTTAGTGGGTGAAGCCATGTATTTAGTGTGTGGAGCTATGTATTTAGTGGGTGGAGCTGTATTTAGTGGGCGGATCTATGTATTTTATGGGTGGAGCTATGTATTTAGTGGGTGGAACTATATATTTCGTGGGTGGAGCTATGTATGTCCTGGTATGTGGTGGAATTTATACCATCTCCTCTACCAAACAATCATAAGTAACCACGTACCATAGAGTTTGAGGTTTATAATATTTTGGAGCATCAATGATATAGTAATATTTAACTGCTTTTCTACTGTTTGACATTTGCAATGATTGCCAAATATCAATTTTTTGCGAAAAGACTTGAAATTTTACTTTTTTTTGGTTACCTCATTTACTTTTCAGGACAAAATACATTAATAAGGGTTTTAAACAGTATTGTTACTATATCAATTGTTTTGTAATCATGTTTATTCATTTACAATTTAATAACTTGTTAATAGTACACCGCTATGATTCATCAATGCAAATTTATTAACTGCAGTTTTATTCTATTAAAAAGTGGTTCATGAGGACAATTTGTTTTTTATTATGAAGGTCCATGAAGTTTTGGAGCAATCCTTTAAAAAGAGAGGGGCGGGGCTTAATTGGTTAAACGGTCAATATTCGTTACCTTTCTGTGTGATATTCAGTAGACTGCTATTGTGTGTGTTATATACTAAACCATCAACCTGATGATTTGGTAGCACCATTAGTGCTGTTTGTAGACCTACACCTATATCTATACGTCTATGTCACATACACATGTTATTGTGGTGACCTACACCTATATATATACCTCTATGTCACATACACATGTTATTGTGGTGACTTACACCTATATCTATACCTCTATGTCACATACACATGTTATTGTGGTGACCTACACCTATATCTATACCTCTGTGTCACATACACATGTTATTGTGATGACTTACACCTCTAACTATACCTCTATGTCACATACACATGTTATTGTGGTGACTTACACCTCTATCTATACCTCTATGTCACATACACATGCTATTGTGGTGACATACACCTATATCTATACCTCTATGTCACACACACATGTTATTGTGGTGACCTACACCTCTATCTATACTTCTATGTCACATACACATGTTATTGTGGTGACTTTTACCTATATCTATACCTCTATGTCACATACACATGTTATTGTGGTGACTTACACCTATATCTATACCTCTATGTCACATACACATGTTATTGTGGTGACTTACACCTATATCTATACCTCTATGTCACATACACATGTTATTGTGGTGTCCTATACCTATATCTATACCTCTATGTCACATACACATGTTATTGTGGTGACCTACACCTATATCTATACCTCTATGTCACATACACATGTTATTGTGGTGACTTACACCTATATCTATACCTCTATGTCACATACACATGTTATTGTGGTGACCTACACCTATATCTATACCTCTATGTCACATACACATGTTATTGTGGTGACTTACACCTCTATCTATACCTCTATGTCACATACACATGTTATTGTGGTGACTTACACCTCTATCTATACCTCTATGTCACATACACATGTTATTGTGGTGACCTACACCTATATCTATACCTCTATGTCACATACACATGTTATTGTGGTGACTTACACCTATATCTATATCTCTATGTCACATACACATGTTATTGTGGTGACTTACACCTATACCTCTATGTCACATACACATGTTATTGTGGTGACCTACACCTATATCTATACCTCTATGTCACATACACATGTTATTGTGGTGACTTACACCTATATCTATACCTCTATGTCACATACACATGTTATTGTGGTGACTTACACCTATATCTATACCTCTATGTCACATACACATGTTATTGTGGTGACCTACACCTCTATCTATACCTCTATGTCACATACACATGTTATTGTGGTGACCTACACCTATATCTATACCTCTATGTCACATACACATGTTATTGTGGTGACTTACACCTATATCTATACCTCTATGTCACATACACATGTTATTGTGGTGACTTACACCTATATCTATACCTCTATGTCACATACACATGTTATTGTGGTGACTTACACCTATATCTATACCTCTATGTCACATACACATGTTATTGTGGTGACTTACACCTATATCTATACCTCTATGTCACATACACATGTTATTGTGATGACCTACACCTCTATCTATACCTCTATGTCACATACACATGTTATTGTGGTGACCTACACCTATATCTATACCTCTATGTCACATACACATGTTATTGTGGTGACTTACACCTCTATCTATACCTCTATGTCACATACACATGTTATTGTGGTGACCTACACCTATATCTATACGTCTATGTCACATACACATGTTATTGTGGTGACCTACACCTATATCTATACCTCTATGTCATATACACATGTTATTGTGGTGACTTACACCTATATCTATACCTCTATGTCACATACACATGTTATTGTGGTGACCTACACCTATATCTATACCTCTATGTCACATACACATGTTATTGTGGTGACCTACACCTATATCTATACCTCTATGTCACATACACATGTTATTGTGGTGACCTACACCTATATCTATACCTCTATGTCACATACACATGTTATTGTGGTGACCTACACCTATATCTATACCTCTATGTCACATACACATGTTATTGTGGTGACTTACACCTATACCTCTATGTCACATACACATGTTATTGTGGTGACTTACACCTATATCTATACCTCTATGTCACATACACATGTTATTGTGGTGACCTACACCTCTATCTATACCTCTATGTCACATACACACGTTATTGTGGTGACCTACACCTATATCTATACCTCTATGTCACATACACATGTTATTGTGGTGACTTACACCTATATCTATACCTCTATGTCACATACACATGTTATTGTGGTGACCTATATATATATCTATACCTCTATGTCACATACACATGTTATTGTGGTGACTTACACCTATATCTATACTTCTATGTGATATACACATGTTATTGTGGTGACTTACACCTCTATCTATACCTCTATGTCATATACACATGTTATTGTGGTGACTTACACCTCTATCTATACCTCTATGTCACATACACATGTTATTGTGGTGACCTACACCTATATCTATACCTCTATGTCACATACACATGTTATTGTGGTGACCTATATCTATACCTCTATGTCACATACACATGTTATTGTGGTGACCTATATCTATACCTCTATGTCACATACACATGTTATTGTGGTGACATACACCTCTATCTATACCTCTATGTCACATACACATGTTATTGTGGTGACTTACACCTCTATCTATACCTCTATGTCACACACACATGTTATTGTGGAGACTTACACCTATATCTATACCTCTATGTCACACACACATGTTATTGTGGAGACTTACACCTATATCTATACCTCTATGTCACATACACATGTTATTGTGGTGACTTACACCTATACCTCTATGTCACATACACATGTTATTGTGGTGACTTACACCTATATCTATACCTCTATGTCACATACACATGTTATTGTGGTGACCTACACCTCTATCTATACCTCTATGTCACATACACATGTTATTGTGGTGACCTACACCTATATCTATACCTCTATGTCACATACACATGTTATTGTGGTGACTTACACCTATATCTATACCTCTATGTCACATACACATGTTATTGTGGTGACCTATATATATATCTATACCTCTATGTCACATACACATGTTATTGTGGTGACTTACACCTATATCTATACCTCTATGTCATATACACATGTTATTGTGGTGACTTACACCTCTATCTATACCTCTATGTCATATACACATGTTATTGTGGTGACTTACACCTATATCTATACCTCTATGTCATATACACATGTTATTGTGGGGACCTACACCTATATCTATACCTCTATGTCACATACACATGTTATTGTGGTGACCTACACCTATATCTATACCTCTATGTCACATACACATGTTATTGTGGTGACCTACACCTATATCTATACCTCTATGTCACATACACATGTTATTGTGGTGACCTACACCTATATCTATACCTCTATGTCATATACACATGTTATTGTGGTGACTTACACCTCTATCTATACCTCTATGTCACATACACATGTTATTGTGGTGACCTACACCTCTATCTATACCTCTATGTCACATACACATGTTATTGTGGTGACTTACACCTATATCTATACCTCTATGTCATATACACATGTTATTGTGGTGACTTACACCTATATCTATACCTCTATGTCATATACACATGTTATTGTGGTGACTTACACCTCTACCTATACCTCTATGTCACATACACATGTTATTGTGGTGACCTACACCTATATCTATACCTCTATGTCACATACACATGTTATTGTGGTGACCTACACCTATATCTATACCTCTATGTCACATACACATGTTATTGTGGTGACCTATATATATATCTATACCTCTATGTCACATACACATGTTATTGTGGTGACTTACACCTATATCTATACCTCTATGTCATATACACATGTTATTGTGGTGACTTACACCTATATCTATACCTCTATGTCAGATACACATGTTATTGTGGTGACTTACACCTCTACCTATACCTCTATGTCACATACACATGTTATTGTGGTGACCTACACCTATATCTATACCTCTATGTCACATACACATGTTATTGTGGTGACCTACACCTATATCTATACCTCTATGTCATATACACATGTTATTGTGGTGACTTACACCTATATCTATACCTCTATGTCATATACACATGTTATTGTGGTGACTTACACCTCTACCTATACCTCTATGTCACATACACATGTTATTGTGGTGACCTACACCTATATCTATACCTCTATGTCATATACACATGTTATTGTGGTGACTTACACCTCTACCTATACCTCTATGTCACATACACATGTTATTGTGGTGACCTACACCTATATCTATACCTCTATGTCACATACACATGTTATTGTGGTGACCTACACCTATATCTATACCTCTATGTCACATACACATGTTATTGTGGTGACCTATATATATATCTATACCTCTATGTCACATACACATGTTATTGTGGTGACTTACACCTATATCTATACCTCTATGTCATATACACATGTTATTGTGGTGACTTACACCTATATCTATACCTCTATGTCAGATACACATGTTATTGTGGTGACTTACACCTCTACCTATACCTCTATGTCACATACACATGTTATTGTGGTGACCTACACCTATATCTATACCTCTATGTCACATACACATGTTATTGTGGTGACCTACACCTATATCTATACCTCTATGTCATATACACATGTTATTGTGGTGACTTACACCTATATCTATACCTCTATGTCATATACACATGTTATTGTGGTGACTTACACCTCTACCTATACCTCTATGTCACATACACATGTTATTGTGGTGACCTACACCTATATCTATACCTCTATGTCACATACACATGTTATTGTGGTGACCTATATATATATCTATACCTCTATATCACATACACATGTTATTGTGGTGACTTACACCTATATCTATACCTCTATGTCATATACACATGTTATTGTGGTGACTTACACCTATATCTATACCTCTATGTCATATACACATGTTATTGTGGTGACCTACACCTATATCTATACCTCTATGTCACATACACATGTTATTGTGGTGACCTACACCTCTATCTATACCTCTATGTCACATACACATGTTATTGTGGTGACTTACACCTATATCTATACCTCTATGTCACATACACATGTTATTGTGGTGACTTACACCTATATCTATACCTCTATGTCATATACACATGTTATTGTGGTGACTTACACCTATATCTATACCTCTATGTCATATACACATGTTATTGTGGTGACTTACATCTATATCTATACCTCTATGTCACATACACATGTTATTGTGGTGACTTACACCTATATCTATACCTCTATGTCATATACACATGTTATTGTGGTGACTTACACCTATATCTATACCTCTATGTCATATACACATGTTATTGTGGTGACTTACATCTATATCTATACCTCTATGTCACATACACATGTTATTGTGGTGACCTACACCTCTATCTATACCTCTATGTCACATACACATGTTATTGTGGTGACTTACACCTATACCTCTATGTCACATACACATGTTATTGTGGTGACTTACACCTATACCTCTATGTCACATACACATGTTATTGTGGTGACTTACACCTCTATCTATACCTTTATGTCACATACACATGTTATTGTGGTGACTTACACCTATATCTATACCTCTATGTCACATACACGTGTTATTGTGGTGACTTACACCTCTATCTATACCTCTATGTCACATACACATGTTATTGTGGTGACTTACACCTATATCTATACCTCCATTTCACATACACATGTTATTGTGGTGACTTACACCTCTATCTATACCTCTATGTCACATACACATGTTATTGTGGTGACTTACACCTCTATCTATACCTCTATGTCACATACACATGTTATTGTGGTGACTTACACCTATATCTATACCTTTATGTCACATACACATGTTATTGTGGTGTCCTACACCTATATCTATACCTCTATGTCACATACACATGTTATTGTGGTGACTTACACCTCTATCTATACCTCTATGTCACATACACATGTTATTGTGGTGACTTACACCTCTATCTATACCTCTATGTCATATACACATGTTATTGTGGTGACTTACACCTATATCTATACCTCTATGTCACATACACATGTTATTGTGGTGACCTACACCTATATCTATACCTCTATGTCACATACACATGTTATTGTTGTGACTTACACCTATATCTATACCTCTATGTCACATACACATGTTATTGTTGTGACTTACACCTATATCTATACCTCTATGTCACATACACATGTTATTGTGGTGACATACACCTCTATCTATACCTCTATGTCACATACACATGTTATTGTTGTGACTTACACCTATATCTATACCTCTATGTCACATACACATGTTATTGTGGTGACCTCTATCTATACCTCTATGTCACATACACATGTTATTGTGGTGACTTACACCTATATCTATACCTCCATGTCACATACACATGTTATTGTGGTGACTTACACCTCTATCTATACCTCTATGTCACATACACATGTTATTGTGGTGACTTACACCTATATCTATACCTCTATGTCATATACACATGTTATTGTGGTGACTTACACCTATATCTATACCTCTATGTCACATACACATGTTATTGTTGTGACTTACACCTATATCTATACCTCTATGTCACATACACAAGTTATTGTGGTGACTTACACCTATATCTATACCTCTATGTCACATACACATGTTATTGTGGTGACTTACACCTCTATCTATACCTCCATGTCACATACACATGTTATTGTGGTGACTTACACCTATATCTATACCTCTATGTCACATACATATGTTATTGTTGTGACTTACACCTATATCTATACCTCTATGTCACATACACATGTTATTGTGGTGACTTACACCTATATCTATATCTCTATGTCACATACACATGTTATTGTGGTGACTTACACCTATATCTATACCTCTATGTCACATACACATGTTATTGTGGTGACTTACACCTCTATCTATACATCTATGTCGTATACACATGTTATTGTGGTGACTTACACCTCTATCTATACCTCTATGTCACATACACATGTTATTGTGGTGACTTACACCTCTATCTATACCTCTATGTCACATACACATGTTATTGTGGTGACCTACACATATATCTATAACTCTATGTCACATACACATGTTATTGTTGTAGTATTTAGAGTCTGGTACAGACACTCTGGGCAGGAGGAGATGGGTGAGATACCAGGAAACACACCAATGAAGGAGAGGTGTGTAGAGGATATTCTAGAGGATATAGGAGACAACTATGTCACTCATATGGCACTAGAGGGTAGTGTTATCCCTTCCCTACACACAGTAGCGCCCAGGCTACATGAGCTAATGATTAGGGGCCTGAGAGATGGTACACAACTCAACAGGTATATCTACCTGTATGTATAATATAAGTATGGATAAAACACCTATGTACAGTCACTAACAATTAGCTATTGAACTAATAAATAGCTATTGGATATGATCTATTGACACAATTATGTAACAGGGAGTGATGTAATACACTAATAAAATGTAGTATTCAGGGTGTTGTATGCCTCCAACAACATCTACTGTACAATAACAGTAAGTTTAAATGGTAGAAATATACTAAAGTGATGTAGAGCTCATTGTAGAGCAATGCCATGTGACTAAAACTCAAATACATAAATTCTGACAATCCTCCCTCACAAATATAAAACCAAATATTATATAAAGTTATTCTGTAGATCTGACACACTTATTGGTATGTTACTGATATTTTATGGTCTGTTTATTTGTTGTCTACTATTTCCCCTCCCTACTTTTGTTTTATACATAAACCATCGGTACTCACTGTATATTATGTATATATTACAGACTAGCTGGGCTCAAGCACTTGAGTAGATTGTCTCTCTATTACATAGACCTCAGCTCAGGAGTACTACAGTGTATAACTGAGCTGTCTAGTCTGACTGCTCTCTTACTGATGCGCTGTAACCTGAGAGAGCTGCCAGCTAAGTGAGTACAAGTATATATAATACTAGCTTGTATCCTCCCTGGGTTCTACTGTTGTGAATTACAGAGTACATTTAGGCAGTATTTTATGTATTTGAAATACTTGTTGTCTCATTATGTAATGTTCAATTAAAGTCAGCAATCAATTTATTCCGTAATTTTATGCTTTAACTGTTTAGCTTCAGTTCCAGTAAGACAAACTCCATCAGCACTGGAAAGCTGTTTGCATAAAATTACTTATAATCTCAAATCTCGTCAAATCATTCCAGAAGCTTCACTTGTGTAAATAACGCCAGAAGTACCAAAATATTTTTTATCAGTTTATCGGTTCCTGCAATAACTTATTAAGTGTTTTTTTTTTCATTTTGTTTACTTATCAAATGACTTGAAACTGCTCATTAAAATCTGTTTTAAAAATTTAAAAAATAACTATTCTTATTGCTGGCCGTGGATAAGATTACTCACTGTATATTATGTATATATTACAGACTAGCTGGGCTCAAACACTTGAGTTGGTTGTGGCTCTCTAACACAGACCTCAGCTCAGGAGTACTACAGTGTATACCTGAGCTGTCTAGTCTGACTACCCTCTACCTCATGGCATGTAAGCTGACAGAGCTGCCAGCTAAGTGAGTACAAGTATATATAATACTAGCTTGTATCCTCCCTGGGTTCTACTGTTGTGAATTACAGAGTACATATAGGCAGTATTTTATCTATTTGATGTATTTGTTGTCTCATTATGTAATGTTCAATTAAAGTCAGCAATCAATTTATTCCAAAATTTTATGCTTTAATTGTTTAGCTTCAGTTCCAGTAAGACAAACTCCATCAACACTTGAAGGCCGCTTGCATAAAATGTTTTAGTTTTAATTTCCTAATAGTAGAAGTGCCAATGTATTTTTCATCAGTGGTGGAGGATGTCGGTGTGTGTTATAAGGGAGTGGTAGCGTGTCTACACCGTATTCCATCACAACTGTACTAATGACAGCTGTTTGTATTACTTGTATTAATTTGGGCTCAATGCCCTTTCTAATGATGCCTGTCTTCTATCAATGCAAAGGAAACAAAGATCTAGTAGCACTTTGGCTCCAGAGCAACCTTCTATTCCTTCTAACAAGTTGAGCACCTAATGCTCAAACGACCGTAGTCAGGCAGACTCACTAGGAAGGGTGGAGTATTATCTTCTCTTCTCCTCTTTTTGGCTAATTCATCTGGAAACATCTCAGTGAGACAGCTGCACTGAGCAATAACAACCAAGGAGCTATTTTATACAAAACGATCAAAAACATTAACCAATCAGAATGCAGCAACATTAAAACTTTATGGTAATTTATAGCTATGTTACAAGTGCAGCAGACAAACAATAATGTGTAAACAACGTAGCATGATGTTGGTGAATGGACAACGACATTTACTATGAAACTATTTAAAGTTAAAATTTTTGTTCCATGATAATATATATAATAATACTTTCTTCTAGTATAACATTTATTGCATGGCTGGCCTCTCACCTGCTTATAACGCAATGTCATATTAGAGTTTTCCTCCAGTAGATTGCTGTGTTATGAATGCTGATGTGGAATATAAGAATTTTCATTAGACCATGTGTTAAGGCTCAAGCACAATGGAAGCGTCAATTGCCAATTTCGCTAGGGACTTCCGGTGCGGCAAGCAACGCGACAAAACATACATGTGGTTGCACAAGATATCAAACATGTTCGTTAAGTTAAAGTGATGTACAAATAGAGATTGCGTTAGGCTAATCGGTTAGTGATCGCTATATGTACATGTGGTTTTAGTCTTTGCTTCAATGTATTTACCAGGTTATTAATATTAATGTTGGGATCAACAGTGAGTAAGTCTGCATCTGAGACATTTCTATGAAAATTTGATACACAGTTACACAAAACTTGCAATAAAGTTTTACATATCTTTTTCGGATCATGTTTTTTCCTCATCAAATAAATTGAAACTTGCGGAATTGTTAAAAACGTTTAAAAAGCGTAAATAAACATCTTTATTGCTATCCTTAGAATTTATTTAAATCTTCACCCGGGTGAAGTAAGCTACGTAGAATCATCAACAAAACAATCATTGCATGAAGTTTGTCCAAGCTTTTTCAAACTTGTTTTTGCTCAGGTTTTTTGTCTTTAAATAATTGAAAAAGATTTCTTTTGGTCAGAAAGCGTTAAAAATTTTTGGAAACAAAATGAGTTGGACAGTTTTATTGTTGACCCTGGACTAGACTCTGGTGTAATGTTCTCTGATGAACAGATTTATTACAAGTACAACTCAGTGATGTACAGTAACATCAGTGATATTTGTATTTGTAAGTAATTGTATCTTGTCTGTATCTATATATTTATGTTCTCTTGTTGTATTATTGTAGCTTGAGTCAGCTTACCTCTCTTCATTGGCTAGACCTGTCATTTAATGACTTTGTGGACATTCCATCAGTTGTCTTCTCATTAGAGTCACTGGAGGTATTGGATATATCAAACAACTACAGTCTAACTACTATAAGTGAGAGAATACTAGACCTCTCTAACCTCCACACACTGGACTGTAGAGGTTGTACATCCTTGACCTTCCCACCACTAGCTGTCTGTGAACAAGGACTCACTGCAGTAAGAGAGTATTTTATTGCTCTCAGAACTACAGAAAGAGTAAAACTAACAATCGTACCCGTTGCCATTGTTGGCCAGAAACTGGCTGGTAAGACAAGCCTGGTCAGGAGCCTTATGGAAGGAAATAGAATGCTTACCAACCGTACAGAGACCTCTCCACTAGACGAAACAACAAAAGTTTTTGATGTCAACAATCTACAACTGGACCATTCACACGCGCGGTTGATTGACCACGGAGGAGACAGTGTCTACCATTTATCTTATAGGTACGTACTTAAACCTCAGAATGTTCCGCTTCTCGTGGTTAATTTAAAGGAGTTTTCTTCTCTCCAATCTACGAGCGATCTAAAGGAGGCAACAAAAGTTACTTGTTGGGACTGGATGTCTCACCTCTACTTACATTCACCATCGTTAGGTCCTCCAATTCTTGTCCTTACACACGCAGACGAACTATCTACTCAAGATTTTACCAGATGCAGGGAAGATATCCTACAAATGGTTGAAGCTATTAGAGAAGAAATGTTGGCTGAAGAAGTGGAACAGTTTGGACCAGAAGACAGCAAGCTCAATCAGATCATACATCTGTCTAACAAGCAAACACCAGTTTTCAACCCTGATGACATATTCGTGTTCAACAATGACAAGCTAGAAACATCAAACATTGAAGCTCTGAAAGAATGCTTAGATCAGCGATGTGTGAAGTTCACAAGTAGAATTCCTCAACTGTGGGAGGATGTACATAGGTTTATATGTACACAACAAAACCAGCCATTCATCCCTCTGTCAGAAATCCAATCCAAGTATCCTGGAGATGGTTGCCTGACAATACTCAGGTATCTGCACCATTCAGGAGACATCCTCTGGTTTGAGCATATGCCTGCTCTCAGCCAATACATTTTCCATCAAATACCAAAGATGACAGAGATGATAACCGTTTTGTTCCACCACCGGTCAGAAGAGCAGTGGAGAAGACGACTGGATACATTCGAAGTGTTTCGACATGAAGAACAGATAATTGACAAAGGAAAATTTGAAGAGCTGTTTGAGGACTTTGTTACATCCGGAATTTTGGACGAAGCGCTTCTGATTCAGTTGCTTAAAACGGAGTCCGTATTTCCACCAGCCGTTGCTCTTGAACTGCTCAAGTGCTTCAATATAGTACATGGACCAATTGGTCAGAGTCCAAGGAAAGCTTATGTCATTCCATACTTTGCTACATCCGATATGGACAAGAGTTGGGAGACAGACGGATGCCTGCAGCTCAGATTAGACATAAAACCAAAAGGTTCGGCTCTGCCAGTGTATGGCTACCAGTTGACAACAGTAGCCGTTC
>OX183136.1:26792388-26977388 GCA_945261195.1 Cryptosula pallasiana | reverse complement strand
AAGACGCTCAATTTCGTAGACGAACATCTTGGTCTACGAAAACGTTTTTTGCCTGACGCTTCGGTGATTGGGCAATTATTATTAAATAACTACTCTCGATTGGATAAAATATAGGGATGAAATTTGACGACTCCAGTGAACTTTTTTATAACTTAACCTTGACCTGGTCATTACTGATCGGCCAACAGTACTTTTATCAAAGAGGTTACTGTTTATTTATAAACAACTAATTATTATTTATAAACTTTAATTATTTATCACAGATAATAAGTTATTTATCTAGTATTATAAAGAAATATCATAATTAATTAATTATTATAATTTATATTTATTATAGTTATTACATTGATTATTTTCAATAATTATGTCTTCTTTGCCTCACTGGGCACTCCGTAGCGTTGCGGTGATCAATCATTTGTGTGTGTAGCCACCAGAGCGACGCTACGAAACGTTTTTTTTGTCATATTCCTACAAAACGTAGGTGTGTGTGTGTAGCCACGGCTTAACTCTAACAGTCAGTTTTAGGTTTTGCTGGACAATAATTGACCAACCAACAGGGTTTACTCATGTAGAAAACAAAAGCCATCAATCACCAGTCTTACAAGGGATACATATGTTGGTTACAATAGTTGCCTATGATTTAACAATTCTGAAAGTAATTTTTGTAGCTGAAATCCCAAAACTTTTTATTTGTGTCACTTGGTGCACCAGTGGAAGACTTTGGTGAAAGAATGTTCAGATACGATCAAATCTGTCAGATCCAAACCTCCTGCTAACCAAACCCTCTAATAACCCAGTAGAATATCTCAGCGCTGGTACAGATGTCATTGTATTATATGTAAACTTGCATTTTTGATTACGATGGCTTCACTTTTAGATCCGATAACTTTTTTGGAAAATTTTCTGCACAAGTAGCCAAGTTTTTGGCCTAACCCTTAGAAGTCTTTTTATTTTGTATCATGTTATATTTATTTTATTTCTATTATTTTATTATTGGGTTTCAGATAATTTTTATTATTAATTAGTTTCGAAACTAAAAATCACATCGAGTGCCATAGTGAAGTGCCATAGTGAAGTACCACAGTGAAGTACCATAGTGAAGTGACATAGTGAAGTGACATAGTGAAGTGACATAGGGAAGTGACATAGTGAAGTACCATAGTGAAGTGACATAGTGAAGTACCATAGTGAAGTGACATAGTGAAGTGACATAGTGAAGTGACATAGTGAAGTGACATAGTGAAGTGACATAGTGAAGTACCATAGTGAAGTGACATAGTGAAGTACCATAGTGAAGTGACATAGTGAAGTGACATAGTGAAGTGACATAGTGAAGTGTCATAGTGAAGTGCCATAGTGAGGTACCATAGTGAAGTACCATAGTGAAGTGTCATAGTGAAGTGTCATAGTAAAGTGACATAGTGAAGTGACATAGTGAAGTGCCATAGTGAAGTGACGTAGTGAAGTGACATAGTGAAGTGTCATAGTGAAGTGACATAGTGAAGTGACATAGTGAATTGCCATAGTGAAGTGACATAGTGAAGTGACATAGTGAAGTGACATAGTGAAGTGACATAGTTAAGTACCATAGTGAAGTGACATAGTGAAGTGCCATAGTGAAGTGACATAGTGAAGTGACATAGTGAAGTGACATAGTGAAGTGACATAGTGAAGTGACATAGTGAAGTGACATAGTGAAGTGACATAGTTAAGTACCATAGTGAAGTGACATAGTGAAGTGCCATAGTGAAGTGACATAGTGAAGTGACATAGTGAAGTGACATAGTGAAGTGACATAGTTAAGTACCATAGTGAAGTGTCATAGTGAAGTGACATAGTGAAGTGACACAGTGAAGTGACACAGTGAAGTGACATAGTGAAGTGCCATAGTGAAGTGACATAGTGAAGTGACATAGTGAAGTGACATAGTGAAGTGACATAGTGAAGTGACATAGTTAAGTACCATAGTGAAGTGTCATAGTGAAGTGACATAGTGAAGTGACACAGTGAAGTGACATAGTGAAGTGCCATAGTGAAGTACCATAGTGAAGTGACATAGTGAAGTGACATAGTGAAGTACCATAGTGAAGTGCCATAGTGAAGTGACATAGTGAAGTACCATAGTGAAGTGTCATAGTGAAGTACCATAGTGAAGTACCATAGTGAAGTGACATAGTGAAGTGACATAGTGAA
The DNA here is from genome assembly GCA_945261195.1 of Cryptosula pallasiana. NCBI lineage: Eukaryota > Metazoa > Bryozoa > Gymnolaemata > Cheilostomatida > Cryptosulidae > Cryptosula > Cryptosula pallasiana. Next base: position 26,975,195 of record OX183136.1, on the reverse strand, counting down.
GTGACATAGTGAAGTGACATAGTGAAGTACCATAGTGAAGTGACATAGTGAAGTGTCATAGTGAAGTGTCATAGTGAAGTACCATAGTGAAGTACCATAGTGAAGTGACATAATGAAGTACCATAGTGAAGTGCCATAGTGAAGTACCATAGTGAAGTGACATAGTGAAGTGACATAGTGAAGTGACATAGTGAAGTGACATAGTGAAGTGACATAGTGAAGTGTCATAGTGAAGTACCATAGTGAAGTACCATAGTGAAGTGACATAGTGAAGTGCCATAGTGAAGTACCATAGTGAAGTGACATAGTGAAGTGTCATAGTGAAGTACCATAGTGAAGTACCATAGTGAAGTACCATAGTGAAGTGACATAGTGAAGTGACATAGTGAAGTGACATAGTGAAGTGACATAGTGAAGTGCCATAGTGAAGTGACATAGTGAAGTGCCATAGTGAAGTGACATAGTGAAGTGACATAGTGAAGTGACATAGTGAAGTGACACAGTGAAGTGACACAGTGAAGTGACACAGTGAAGTGCCATAGTGAAGTACCATAGTGAAGTGACATAGTGAAGAGACATAGTGAAGTACCATAGTGAAGTGCCATAGTGAAGTGACATAGTGAAGTACCATAGTGAAGTGTCATAGTGAAGTACCATAGTGAAGTACCATAGTGAAGTGACATAGTGAAGTGACATAGTGAAGTGACATAGTGAAGTGACATAGTGAAGTGACATAGTGAAGTGACATAGTGAAGTACCATAGTGAAGTGACATAGTGAAGTGACATAGTGAAGTGACATAGTGAAGTACCATAGTGAAGTGACATAGTGAAGTACCATAGTGAAGTGACATAGTGGAGTGACATAGTGAAGTGACATAGTGAAGTGTCATAGTGAAGTACCATAGTGAAGTGACATAGTGAAGTGACATAGTGAAGTACCATAGTGAAGTGACATAGTGAAGTGCCATAGTGAAGTGTCATAGTGAAGTACCATAGTGAAGTGACATAGTGAAGTACCAATAGTGAAGTACCATAGTGAAGTACCATAGTGAAGTACCATAGTGAAGTACCATAGTGAAGTGACATAGTGAAGTGTCATAGTGAAGTACCATAGTGAAGTACCATAGTGAAGTACCATAGTGAAGTACCATAGTGAAGTGACATAGTGAAGTGACATAGTGAAGTGACATAGTGAAGTACCAATAGTGAAGTACCATAGTGAAGTACCATAGTGAAGTACCATAGTGAAGTACCATAGTGAAGTACCATAGTGAAGTACCATAGTGAAGTACCATAGTGCAGTGTCATAGTGAAGTGACATAGTGCAGTGTCATAGTGAAGTGACATAGTGAAGTACCAATAGTGAAGTACCAATAGTGAAGTACCATAGTGAAGTACCATAGTGAAGTACCATAGTGAAGTACCATAGTGAAGTACCATAGTGCAGTGTCATAGTGAAGTACCATAGTGAAGTACCATAGTGAAGTGACATAGTGAAGTGTCATAGTGAAGTACCATAGTGAAGTGACATAGTGAAGTGACATAGTGAAGTACCATAGTGAAGTGACATAGTGAAGTGACATAGTGAAGTACCATAGTGAAGTACCATAGTGCAGTGTCATAGTGAAGTGACATAGTGAAGTGACATAGTGAAGTGACATAGTGAAGTACCATAGTGAAGTACCATAGTGAAGTGACATAGTGAAGTGACATAGTGATGTGACATAGTGAAGTGTCATAGTGAAGTGCCATAGTGAAGTACCATAGTGAAGTGACATAGTGAAGTACCAATAGTGAAGTACCATAGTGAATTACCATAGTGAAGTGACATAGTGAAGTGACATAGTGAGGTACCATAGTGAAGTACCATAGTGAAGTGACATAGTGAAGTGACATAGTGAAGTGACATAGTGAAGTGTCATAGTGAAGTCCCATAGTGAAGTGACATAATGAAGTATCATAGTGAAGTGCCATAGTGAAGTGCCATAGTGAAGTACCATAGTGAAGTGACATAGTGAAGTACCAATAGTGAAGTACCATAGTGAATTACCATAGTGAAGTGACATAGTGAAGTGACATAGTGAGGTACCATAGTGAAGTACCATAGTGAAGTGACATAGTGAAGTGACATAGTGAAGTGACATAGTGAAGTGTCATAGTGAAGTCCCGTAGTGAAGTACCGTAGTGAAGTACCGTAGTGAAGTGACATAGTTAAGTGACATAGTGAAGTGACATAGTGAAGTGACATAGTGAAGTGTCATAGTGAAGTACCATAGTGAAGTGACATAGTGAAGTACCATAGTGAAGTACCATAGTGAAGTACCATAGTGAGGTGACATATTGAGGTGCCATAGTGAAGTACCATAGTGAAGTGACATAGTGAAGTGACATAGTGAAGTGACCTAGTTAAGTGACATAGTGAAGTGACATAGTGAAGTGACATAGTGAAGTGTCATAGTGAAGTGCCATAGTGAAGTACCATATACTAACTTTCCATGTAGTAATGGTGTCATGGCTCAGTGCTTCCCAATAGCGATAAACCATCACGCTTTTCCATGAGCCAGCAATTGCAGAAAGCCCAAGGGTCATGAACCCTAATTAGCGAGTCAACGGCGACTTTGAGCTAATGAGTCAATGAGTGAAACTACTGTATGAAGGAAAATTGTTTCCACAAACAATTGGTTTGAAATGCTTTTCTTGTGTTTGTTTCATCAAATGCTACATACTCCACAGATAAAAATTTTGAAGCAGCAGTGCTTGGCTAATGTGTAATTTATTTATTAAACTTAAAATAATTATTTATTTTTATTATTATTTAACCACAGCCAATTGATTATTTATTATTATTTAATTATTTATTATTATTATTATTAATATCTAAAATAGGGAAAAAAAGAAATAATACAAAATAAAACACATAAATATATTTGTGATCACTAATTCTGCATCATTTTTAATTAATATAAGTGGTCTTGAAAGGCAACTGTCTCATATCACTGAACTTTTTGTCCAAATGATTTAATTATATTGACTGCAGTGATGCTAGAAATACAATACACGCATGTGCAAACCAGTAGCGCTACGGCATTCCCTATTTCCATAACGCTTCAGTGGTCTGGCGCTATTATAAGTCGCTACTTAGTAGCGACTTTCAATAGCGGCACATCATCACGACTACAGTAGCGACATACCCATTTCCGAGAGGAGAAAACCCGTGGCGCTACGGCGTAGCACTACGGCATCGCGTCATGGAAAGTCACCGATAGTGAAGTGACATAGTGAAGTACCATAGTGAAGTGCCATAGTGAAGTGCCATAGTGAAGTGACATAGTGAAGTGACATAGTGAAGTGCCATAGTGAAGTGACATAGTAAAGTGACATAGTGAAGTGACATAGTGAAGTACCATAGTGAAGTGCCATAGTGAAGTGCTATAGTGAAGAAAAAATTAGTTTTTCTGCAGCGGTGATAGACTTGTTCTTTGTATTTTTGACTATTGGGCGTTGCTTTCTCTATTGATTAGTTAGTTATGAGGGATTAGGGTTATATTTATGTTGTGTGACATTGTGCAACTTTAGATTAGAAATATTTTTTCTACATGAATCAAACAGCAAATATTCACACACAAACAAGAAAACTAATATTGTTAGAAGGTTATATTATTGATGATGAATAAATACTAATAAAATTGTACATCCAGAATTTTAGGAAGTTTCGTTTACTATTTCTCAATCTGATTTTGGATCGATGATCCAAGTAAAAGCCAAGGTTGATGTAATTATGTGGAAAAATATAAATTATGTGCAGAGAGTGATAATTGAGAGCATTGTGGTTGGTTTGAAGAGAGAAGCTGTCAAGGTACTGGAAGGACAACTCCTATTACATCACACAAGCATTGTTAGACTCAAACATTCTCAGATAAGAAATGTTTAGCATGATTTCCTCAAGTTTAGATCTGAGAGGTTTGACTGTAATTCCTCAGTGAGAGTACTTTGTCTGTAATTAGATATTTTGTTGTGTTTTGTAACCATTACCTTGGTACTCCTGGTACAGCCTCTAAATGAGAAGCATACAATTGTATCTTGGCCTGGTTTCCTCTCTGCTAGCATTTGTAAGGGTTGTATGCTTGTACCCCGCTCTGGTTATGAATGAGTCAAGAACCCAGGCACCTAAAGTCTACCACTACAGCATACAATATGTATGATCTGATCACTAAATGATATGATATGTATTGTTGTAGTAAAACCCTCCAGACTTTATATGGTCCTCTGTGTGATGTCATTTATTGTTGGTGCATGTTTGATAGACCAAGTTTACTGTCAACCAATTAGTTGTCTTTTCTAACAAGTTGTCTGCTCCTGTATTATATCATTGCATGTCTTACCCTTAGGTGACAAAGAAAGTGAGACTGAAAAGCATCGCTATGAACAATAGATACCCGAAAGTGAGCAGACAACTCCCTGTTATAGAGTGCCATCCCACCAGGGACAGAAAGCTCTATCTATTTCCTGGCTACAACCCAACAATGTGACGAGTGACACATCTATTGATGTTTGTACATCCTGTGTGTTTGTTATTTCTATTGCTGACTGTATCAGTGGTGTAAGCAGCAGCATTGTTTTGGGATTGTTTTATGCTTTCATTTTGCATCTACCAGTTGTTATATAACTTTTATATAACAAGCTGTCTTGATGCACAGTATGTTACTTTACAGTGCATGTGTCAGAACTGACCTTGACCTACAAAAAGTTACAGAGGTTCATAGCAAGTACTATTGACTCTGGATATGACGGAGCCAACAAACTAACATATTATTAGCTCTCCCTACTTCCACGTAGAGTAACCTGGGCTAGCTTATTGCTATCGGCTTTTCATTTATATATTTACATGTTTTATTCCCATAATTCATTGTAGGTGTGGTATTGTATTTGGTAAGTGATGGGGTAATAGACCGTAGTATGCCATTGGTTTGTAATGGTGATTATGCTGTGCTGGGATGAGTAGTAAAATTGTTACTAAAGTAATGTCTGGGATAGACTAGAGTTAGTGTCATGTCTGGCATGCTGATGCGGGATTTTCCTGTTGGGTTAAATTTGTTAATGACACGAATTGTGATGTTGTACTTGTGTAACTTGATTAGGCAGCCTTTAATAGTTGATATTACTTGAGAGATTCTTGTAGTGTTAGTCATTATGTAAAAGACGGTATGACATAAAGCTTGGAGTTATCTGTTCTTCAAACTGAAGAGACAACTTCCAATCAGTATATAATTACAAAAATTTGTTTTGATCTTTGCTTAATGCAATCACATATCCTATTATAAATATTGCCGTGCTATCAACAACAATTGTATGTAAAAGTAAACTTATTGCCAGCAAAATTTGGTGATATGGTTTGCGATGTGAAAAAATTCGCATAATTGATCTCACTTGCCGACCTTCTGACATTGTGGCTAATACATCAAACCTTATCCTGCCAGCAGTATCATGACTTGTCCTAGCCCGGTGTTGTATCTGTGAGTTATCTTCTGCCACCTCAATCCTTCGCTCATCAGCAATGTGATTGCGCTGACGAGTTACATAAAACGGTTTGATACATTCTGTTACTGCTTTTAATACTTAGTACGGTCAGTTAGATTGATAAAGAATGATTCGTGAATAGCAGCGGGTAAAAATGCTTATAAAATAATGCTTTTGAAATACATGTACTAGTAGAGTTTTAAATATCAAACTAGAGGTAGAATAAGTCATTGTTACTGTTACCTGTGGACCATCCATGGTTACAAGAGTTTGCAGTGCTCCTCTACAACCTACCTGGTCTCTCCTGGTACAATACCAGTATATGTGAGTAGCATTCTCTGACTTTCTATTATACACATAACCTTGAAACACCGCATTCCTTCCGCCTCTCTTCCCTTCATGAAATGTTAAAGCGTTCAATAAATGTCAACTGCTTACAAGCTAAGGTTGTTACAAAAAGGCACAAATATCCAAGATGACTCAGTGAACTGACTCGGCAAGGTTACTCAGTAGCTGCTTCAGGTAAAGTCTGTTTAACATAGTTGCTCATTTCAACTGAATAAACTTTCCATATAGATTTCAAATGGCTGTTTAGGCATCAGCTACTGATTCCATTAATAAAATTATAACAATTTTTAACTAATGCAGTTCCATTCGATACATTCCCGATTCAGCTTTTCAAAAGAATATAAAATCGTTTGGTACGCTAGAAATATAATATTGTTTGCTATTACAACCCAATACAATCTATTTAATTATTCCTCCCTCAAACCTCTAGTTTCACCAATCAACTCTTTATTGAAGAAGGGCCAATTTTTATGTAGATGTTATTCAATCAAAGTTTTCATTGGTTTGTGCTTTGAACATCAAAGGATAGGTTGTATGAAGTGATTTAAAGTTTGGTGGTGAAACTGAATTACTTTTATTAATGAACAATTCGAGTGACATAACTGCAGAAGTTTACCCAAATATCTCCAAACATAAAATATAATACTCAGTTGTGAAGCATTAAAATTAATAAAACTAAGGTTTAGTTCCAATTTATTTTTCAATATAGCCTGTTTACGCAAATCATGCTTCCAATGTGTATCACAATACATTTGTTGGCTTTTGAGATATAATATAAAACTTTGGATACAAACTATATGTATATCATTTTATTAGTGAAAACACAAAACAAACAGCAATAGACATGATCAAAAGCATCATATCCAACTGCAACACAGATAAACTATGATGGCATTTCATGTAGATGACATGTGCAATAGCCACGGCAAAAGCATTCACTTTAATTAATATCAGTAACAACTCTACGTTTGTATGACAGCCCAGTAGTAAAATAGCGGATATCAACATTACACAACACTGTTAGAAATCATGTTACTATTTAGGAGTTACTTCCTCTTACCAACATAACTACCATATTAACAACAAGACAATAGAATAAAGAACAACTTTACAGCCAACACGTGCCTCCTTGGCGCTGCATTGTGACAGAAATTGGCCTCGAGTGGAAGCCTAACTTGTTATATCTACATCCAAACTGAAGTTATAGTGACTTTCAATTTCTCCACACAATTTTTACTGTATAGCACAAATGAAGAAACAGAAAACCATCAACTAACGGAGTACAATTAATGAAAGAAATACGAATACAAAGCGTACATATTGTAAACATTTAGAACAGTTCTAGATTGATAGTTTTTGATAGGAGCTCGGTTCCACAGAAGCGGTAAGAAAGACGGTGCAAAGAGCCAGAGCCACAGACCAACCCAGAGAGGTACCATTGGAGCAAGTTGTCATCGATGGAGAGTGGGCACTGACTGCCAGAAATGCTCCACAGCAATTTCTAATCGGCGACAACAATGATAATACGAACAGAGTCATTGCGTTTGCGTCCCCACAATGCCTCAATTTGCTGAGGAGTGCAGAATGGTTTGTCGACGATAACTTTGCCATTGCGCCTCCACAGTTCCTTCAGCTGTACATAATCAGGGTATCGTTGGAAGACACAGCTGTGACTGTTTGTTACGCCCTGATGTCACGTAAAAGCCAGCAGACTTCTGTAGATTTCCTTTGAATGATCAACAGGCGATGCCAAGATGTGGGCTTACCTCTTCCTGCACCACAAGTGGTACATTGAGACTTTGAGATTGCAGTGCACAATGCTGTGAGGGAGATATATCCTACAGCAAGCATAAAAGCTTGCTCCTATCATTTCACACAAGTAAGCGTAGCAAGAAGTCCGTAGCTATCTATAAAGGATAAAAAATCATTAGAGCAACTTTTTAACAATTTGCAGTGAAAACCACATAAACCAACCATGTTGAAATGAATAAGCAAGTAAATCCGATGTGGCAGTCTAATTGACAGAACAACTTGCAGCTTTCTCACTTTTGACACAAATCGTCACACATATTCCATGAAAAGCCTTAGATAGAGCATGGCGATATTATAAGTTCACATTAACCAATATTATTGTTATATCAATATATGTAATCGTTAAATATATATTTGTGCAATTCAATACTATTCAAAATTTGATTGGCTTTTCTTGGCTCTTCAACATTGAATTATGCGTGTTTTACTATATTTCATTTACCCAACAAACTGAAGACCAAAATATCAACCTCAGTTAACAATTTTTCTTGCTTTAGTCAACATGGCGCAAAATCCAACAACTTGGGCTCGTGGAGCGATACAAAACAGACGAAGATTTCAGACTGTTTTGTGGCAAAATCGATACCATTGCTTTTTTGCCAGAGCAAGACGTGGCTGATGGTCTGCAGTTGTTACGTAACAATGCACTAAATGGTAAGGTTAACATTATTATCCAAACAATACATTAGAACAGGTGAATGGATTGCAAACAATAAAATCAACAACACATACATATGTTGTAGATGATTTGATTGACTACATCTACACCACGTATGTCACTGGACGGAGAGAGATCGTCAATCAAGGAAATGGCCAGCTTTTAGTGAGAGTCGTAAGAGAGCCATCATTCCCACTTACAACATGGAATGTTCATGAGATTACACGTGATGGAGGTCACAGAACAAATAACAACTGTGAATCATGGAATCTACGGTAGGTATTGCTCAAGTACTATTAATATGATTCTGGAAAATTATATATTCATCAACTCGCAAGAGTGAAAAAATAAAAGACAAATCAAAATATTATTGTCTTTTTATCGAGAAAGATTTTCTAATCTTTGAGCAGATGGTGAAAAATATTTCAATGAGAAAAAGAACAATGATCTTGTGAAGCTATTTATCTCATTGTACCTTGCTGCGTTAGACCAAAGAGTTTGATTAGAGGGAGAATGAACACATGATCAATGCAATTATTTTATATATGGCATCTGTTTTGTTTGCAATAAAAATGGCCGACAACTTGGAAAATTTCTGATTATTACGAACGAAGCCTAAGTATACAAAAATTATGTTAAGCAGCCAAATTACTATTTCAATCAGATTAAAATGCTATCAGATTCGAAATGAACATCGACAGGAATGAATGCAGACATAACTGGAATGGACGTGAACAGAAATGAATGCATACAGAACTGGAATGAACGTAGACAGGGATGAATGCAGACATAACTGGAATGAACGTCGACAGGAATGAATGCAGACATACCTGGAATGAACGTAGACAGGAATGAATGCAGACATAACTGGAATGAACGTCGACAGGAATGAATGCAGACATAACTGGAATGAACGTAGACAGGAATGAATGCAGACATAACTGGAATGAACGTAGACAGGAATGAATGCAGACATAACTGGAATGAACGTAGACAGGAATGAATGCAGACATAACTGGAATGAATGTAGACAGGAATGAATGCAGACACAACTGGAATGAACATCAACAGGAATGAATGCAGACATAACTGGAATGAATGTAGACAGGAATAAATGCAGACATAACTGGAATGAACGTAGACATGAATGAATGCAGACATAACTGGAATGAAAGTAGACAGGAATGAATGCAGACATAACTGGAATGAATGTAGACAGGAATGAATGCAGACATAACTGGAATGAACGTAGACAGGAATGAATGCAGACATAACTGGAACGAACGTAGACAGGAATGAATGCAGACATAACTGGAATGAATGTAGACAGGAATGAATGCAGACATAACTGGAATGAACGTAGACAGGAATGAATGTAGACATAACTGGAATGAACGTAGACAGGAATGAATGCAGACATAACTGGAATGAATGTAGACAGGAATGAATGCAGACATAACTGGAATGAACGTAGACAGGAATGAATGTAGACATAACTGGAATGAACGTAGACAGGAATGAATGCAGACATAACTGGAATGAACGTAGACAGGAATGAATGCAGACACAACTGGAATGAATGTAGACAAGAATGAATGCAGACATAACTGGAATGAACGTAGACAGGAATATATGCAGACGTAACTGGAATGAATGTAGACAGGAATGAATGCGGACGTAACTGGAATGAACGTAGACAGGAATGAATGCAGACATAACTGGAATGAACGTAGACAGGAATGAATGCAGACATAACTGGAATGAACGTAGATACATCCTGAAATGAATGTCGACAGACCTAGAATGAATGTCAATTATGTTATTGAGAAGAAAACTCCAACATTCATTCTCAGATGTGTCGACGTTTATTCCTGGCGACATAAGAACTATCGCTTTGATTTTCCTTCCAGGAATAAAAAAACTTCATCAATTTTCCCTAAAGTAGACAACTCCTAGAATGAAAGTCAAATTGACATTTTATGTATCTGTTGTATGGCTGTTGACTGGCCAATGACCTAATTAATCTAATGACATACAGAATAAAATATTAATTAATGATCATTATATGCATGTTCTTGCTTGAGGCTTTTAAAATATATTCTAACATCCAATACCAAAGATAGTTTATTAATCGTCAATTAAAAAAAGTAAAAAAGAAATTATACAACAATTTGGTATAAATGGGTATACATACACTACTGTTATGGTAAGATATATAATTTGTATTGTACTACAATTAATTAGTTGATGCTGAGCCAGCTCATGTTGGGTGTAGCTTCTGGTCAATGTAGATATAGAACCAATGTGAGCGCTACTACTACAACTACTAGATAATAATAATACTCAGATGCACTACGCGTGTTCTAGTCTCTCAATAATTATTGAGATTTTAGCACAGTTTGATTACTGGCCATAATTAAAGAAGAACCTATAGAGTTGGCAGGTGAAGGAGGCTTTCCTGAGGAGTAGGGAGTAAATAGTAGATTGGAGATGAGAACTAAATGTATGACAAGGTATATAGTTTTTATTCTTCTGTTTGTAATAATAGTATGCTGTGACCTTATGAACATACTCATCTTGGGTTAAACGCACTCAGCAAGTCGATTGGTTTTGTAAAATCTTTGGTGGCAAAACAGAAGTTGGCTGTTAAAATATGTTTGAATGAAGTACAATTCACATGCTCATGAAAGTAAAGCAGTGCTAAGCAGTGCGCATGTTATGTGATTGTAATACAAGTGGATGAAGCCTTAACTCGTATCAATATAAAATGAGTGAACAGGTTAACAACTGTATTACAGTGGCCACCAAACTTCATTTCATCTGCCAAGATGGAGAACTGTACAATTACTGACCTGTCCAATCAGTGTGTACATCACAGCTTCTCAATTTTAAACTTTCAAGAAATTTGCGTCGATTAAACATTTTCGGAGTCAGTTTTCTTTTTCATTCCATGTATTTTGTTACTTGTATTTAAAATCTTGTTTAGATTGTCATATTTCACAGAGCAATTGCAAGCCACACCACAAGTAAAATGTTAACTTTGAACATTCTGATTATTATAGGAATAATAATTAGCCAATCAGGGATTACAATGAACTATAACAAAAATACTCGTCATTTAAATGATAGTAAAATATATTTCTAATTGTTTACTATCATTATTTATAGGAATTTTATTTATCGCTACTGGTGAGTGAACAAAGACTAAAACCAGCCCAAAGCCTAACACAATACCGACACACACACATTACTAACACAATACCCACACACACACATTACTAACACAATACCCACACACACATTACTAACACAATACCCACACACACACATTACTAACACAATACCCACACACACATTACTAACACAATACCCACACACACACATTACTAACACAATACCCACACACACACATTACTAACACAATACACCCACACACACATTACTAACACAATACCCACACACACACATTACTAACACAATACCCACACACACACATTACTAACACAATACCCACACACACACATTACTAATGATAATTCTATTTGTGCTTATTATCAGAGAAATGTGATGAGTTGAAACTTTCCAGACTGCAACATTGGCTCCAACAATCACAAGTAATTTAATAAAAATAACAAAATAAATAATCATAAACAATAATAGCATTGCTGATTATTGCCAAGCGTGAGTGCAGTTTTATCTTTAAAACCTCTAAGAGTGCTCTTAACTCTAGCTTATTTCTTGACTCGATAATTCAGTCTAAGGTGACAAGGTTTATTTGAAAGTATTCAGCTGAGATTATAGCAAGGCTGTCTATCATCGCTGTTAGTATGAGAGGTTTCTGTTAATGTCAGTGTCTACCAAGTTATCAATCCATCAGTTATAATTCTAAATGGCATAGAATTGATTTCGAATGTAGAAACTGGCATAAAATATATATAAAATTATATAATAAATTGGATTTGTTTAAAAAGCAACCAATTAGGATCTAAGCAAGAGGATAATTTCAAACAATTAAATATCAAACACAGTTGATTTGCATGAATGGGATTATGACCGCACATATCAAGTGCTAAACTTGTACTGCATTGCAGTGGACTAGGGTACTAATTACTGTATGCTTTGGTAAATTGCCTTTTAAATATAGACCATAAGTGCTTTGACCATTCAGAAAACGTTCACACACACTTTCTAGTGCGAAATTTTCTCTCCATGAATCACTTGAAAAAACATTTATCTCATCTCTGAAACTTTCCACAACTAATTGATTTCATTTAACAACAATAAAAAGCCGATGTTTCAGCTTTTACTTTGAATTTGTAGCGCTTCTGGTTGTCAGGAGCACCTTGACCTTGTCGGGTTTCTGGTGTTCAGGATAAGAGATTCCATAATTTTGTACAAAATAGGAAAGTTCTTTAAAAAAACAACGCATTTCTATCCTACAAGTATTAGAATGTTATAAATAAAACATGGATAAGCGTTTTGATATAAATATGATACCAATGCACAAATGTTGTTTAGCCGTTTCATAAGTGCTTTTAGAGTCATTGTCTGGTTTAACCACTTCCACAAGTTTCCAATTTTGAAAGTTTGCAAAAGATATTAAACTATAGAGAATTATCACTGAGTGAAAATTTTGACGAATTTTTGGATTATTCAAATCTACGACGAATGGAAGTCTACTAAAAGTTTGGAATACTTTAAACTTTTGAATTTGTCGCTGCTCAGGCTAAAATTGTTGAACTCTTTGAATATTGAAGACTACGAACTTTTGACAGTAGCGTAACAGAAGTTGAAAATTTCAAAGTTTTAGTAATAGCAAGTTTTTATCAGTCATGAAAACTTTCAGAAATGAATCATTATTTATGTTCACCTTGAGCATCTTTCATCACAATTACCCTAAAAAAACTACACGAGCTCTCAATTATCACGATAAAAAATAGTAATAATCAATGGCGCTGTAAAAATAATAAAAATTATAAAATTAATTAGTATTTATTTATTTACATCAGAGTTTGACAACTAACTACTATTCACAGGTTTGGTTGGCTATGAAAAGCCATACATACAATGACAAGTCATGTACCCATCCCTTGTGTTAGTAATCAATTTTAGACCTCATGATTTGGAATGTAAACAATCTTGGTGACAACACACCCGTGTGAGAATACTTCTCTCATAATATTGGACTCATTTATGAGAGAAACTGCTTATGACTTGCCACAACAACACCATGACGTAATAAGCGATCAAATCACTGGTAAAGGTTTTGTATGGTAATCCTCCCTTTGGAGTAGACAACTCCGCATGATTCTTTCAAAAATACGTACAGAAGAAGTACGCCAAATCAAAACTTCCGAGCACTTTAACTATCTCTAGTTTGACGAATGGAAATCTAGTGAATGTTTCTTAAGCTTTCATTTGATTGGCACTTTTCCAAACAGCATGAATTATTCAAAACCTTCTAAATATTTTTAAAACAGAAATAAAACTTGGAAAAACAAATTTATTAAAGTACCATGGCTAGTGTTTATGTAATAAAAAAATCAAGCCCACTTAGATACAACTCTTTAGGTTATCTACTGCATACTCACTTTAGTTTTAGTACAAAATACTCTTTGCAAAGCATTTAGACTATTTCAAAACCTTTCATACGCCTATGAAGATAGAAATGTCTACAGATGAGCAATTATACAATTTACACAAGGTAGCTCACAACATAAGATGCTTTTACCTTTAAATGCATATGCATATACTTAATAAAGTATCAAACCCACTTAGATACAACTCATTAGTTTATCTACCGCATACTCACTTTAGTTTTAATAAGTATCAGCCAGCCTTGCCAGTTGGTAGCGTTTATCTTGCGGCACTAAAATTACCGTGGTTGAGACAACTCCAATTATACAATTTATTTTAAGCATAATAAAATTAATAATAAAACGACAATAGACATTCACTACTTATTTCTTTATCGATATATAAATCAATTTTAATCACAAATAATAATGTTTTTCACTATATATTATTATTATTTGAAACTCATTTATTATTACTGATGAGTGAAAAACCTCTATAATCCACCAGAATCTCTGGTAATTTGAGAGCATAAGTTATATTAGTATTAATAATTTATTAATAAAAAGATTATGCTGTGGACATTATCAATGAAATGCGCTGTGCTGAGAACAGTCAAGGCCATGCAATATCGGGCAAAAAATCACAAAAGCAAACTATTAAAATAATTGGGAGAGCAACTCCCGATTCTGCCAGATACTCGCAGTACCGAGAATCATATTATGTGAACGCAGCTTTACATTAATTCATCTCAATAATACACACAAGAGAAAAACTCTAGAAAAAACAAGAGAAGACAAACCTGCACCAGTTCTAGAAGTTCATCAACAAAGTTACTGAAGCTTGTTAGACCAGAGCTGATACCTTTTCTAACTCTCCCTTTCTCATCTCCACTCGCCATCATCTACTTTTTGTTGAGTTAATGATTCACAGAACTCTAGTATTTATCATGATATCTAGTACGTAGTGCTTTCCTACCAAAGGAGAGTGTATATATAACAACCTATGAATGAATGGCAGTCATTCTGTAAGACATCTACCTAGCTAAGGTGCATGTAGGAGTAGATAGTAGTAAATGATAACTATTGTAGTAGCAATAGTAGTAACAGTAGCAGTAGTTGTAGGCAACAACTCCCTTGATCAGTCTATTGTATTACATAGACGTCATTGTGTTTGGTTGATGGGATGTAAATGATAATTGCACTTGTATGCATGTGCTGGTAGATACCAAAAGGAATGCAGACAGGAATAAATGCAGACAGACCTGGAATAGACGTAGACACCCCCTGAAATGAATGTCTACAAGCGTGGAATGAATCTCAATTATGCTATGAAGTGGGATATTTTGTTGTTCTGACTAGTGAGGGTTGATACTTGTTTCTGGCAAACAAACAATTATTGTTTCAGCATTCATTTACTAAATGCTAACATTTTCTAGTTATGCCTGAGTAGACAACTCCTCGAATAACAGACAAAATGATATTTTATGTTGCCGTAAATCGATGTCGGCACTTGTTAGACACAATGTCAAAATGTTCTACTTTATGGCATAACGACATTCTTAGCGAACCTGTAGATGTTTATTCTAGGTGGTCTCATAGGTTATTCCGTGTCTGACTGCAATTATTTATGTCTATGTTTGTTCCAGTCCCCAATTGCTCCAATCAGAAGGCGTTTGACAAAATGATTGACATTTAGGCATTATATATTGCCAATACCATTTTTGATAAATATCCATTGGCATTACAAAATCTCGCTGGTTTAGCGAGTAAAAAGACGATTGAACATCATATGCCCTACAAAAGTGCTAACCAGATCCATCTTCCATAAAGCAACTGTCAGCACCGCTGTTGAAGAAAAGCAAGAAACATACGTTGATGTAACTGAAAACTCTTTCAAGAGACGGTACAACAACCCCGAGTGAACTTTTTAATTCATATCTAAATGCTCAGACTCTTATCTCGGCAATGATAAACGAGGGCTTGGAAATAGAAATAAGAACTTTAATGTGAAATGAAAAATGGTTAGACAAATCATTGCAGGATGTGCCTATATTGACTTCAGTTATTTCTGTATTCATTCTTGTTGACACTCAAATCTGTTTACTTTCATTTCAGTATTCAAATGTTATATTGGTTGCATCATCTTCTCACAAAAATCAATTACATTATCTACTCTTTAGTTAAATCCCATTTATTTATTATTGTATTTCATTTGTTTTGATTTATTGTAGATCTATAACTGTTGCTGTAACCACAACAGGAAGTGTCTTTTCCCAGATTATCAATCTGTTGTTTTTATAAAATTTATTCTAAAACTCCATAAATAGATAATGAATAATACTAATAAACAACAAGAATAATATAAATAACTACTTAGCGTCCACAAGTGCATCGTATAATATGGCGTCATGCCAAAAGTGCAACTATATGAGTATTTGTCTCATACTGCTTGTACGACTTTTGCTACTGACCTGCCATAAGAACAGATAGATCAACTCAAGTACTTTGGGTTACACATTGAAAAATTTCAGGTCACCAGATAGCCAGTAATAAACCACACTGGATGGAGCAATAGTGGTCTGTTCAAATGAGCATCCCTACAGCAAAATTGCTCATGTATTACTCATAATAAATCCATAATTTCCCAGTGTGCCATTTGTCATCCATGATTACTAAGATGGTACGTTTATCCATCAGCAGTTATTTACACATCGATGTATTGATTGTGACAATCTGTTTCTTTCAAGTCAATATTTTATTAATTTCTCCACCAAACTTTCCATTTAGATTCTATATGGCCGATGCTGGTTAATTTTTCAGCACCATTTCTTAATACAAGTGACGCCTGACCAGTACGGGCTATTCCATTACCTGATTATTGTTCAATAAATAATCAATAATAAAGATTTCAGCCTATTTCACAATAAATTTAAAGCAATAGTGTAAGAAAACAAGCTTAGGAATATAAATGTCTGCTAGTAACTACAAAAGGAAGATTTGTGCCATTTACAAGATTTACACTTCACTATAACTTATCGCTAAATCTCTGTAGTTTGTTATCACTGATAATTTGTGACAACTCCATGTATTTGTTTTATAAGTTTTATCAGTTCTGGTTAAACCACACCCACAGAGAAAGGTGAAGGTACTGTTTAGTGCAACTCAACCGGCTAGCATTGATGGCTGTTTGTTTGATTATTTCATTTTTTAGCGTAAGATTAAATAAATGAAGAATTTGTAACACAGTTCTTGGCTGTGCGGTGACAAAGAACTTTAGTAACATGATGGGTGCCATTCAACGAATTAGGTGAATAGCAGTAATTAATATATACTAGGATCAGTTTTAAAAAAACACGTTTTAGATGAAGCATTGGCATATATTATTTTTATCGCTGTAAAAATTATTTACCAGCAACAATAAGTCACTCGTTTCAATTCATTTGTATCGCATCATAAATATTGTTAAATAAACCACAAACAATCGTCGTTGGGGATGGTGCTACACAGTCTGATGCCGCGCTTGTTACTAATAACTAATTTGAAGCTCTCTGTTCGATTATGCATGCCTAGTTTATTTGCCCTAGACAATATTTGCATTTCCAATAGCAACAACGCTTCAAGCTTGACCTATCACCAGAATTCTTGCCACCAGCTATGGCCAACAATTGCCTAAAACTTCTCAAGATTAATTTATTAATAATTAAGTTTTCACAAGAAATTTTTCTTTATCCAGATCATTATCGAGATTTTGTTATGAGGTGAATAGTCAGCTAGCTACGACGCTACTGGATGAGTGTCTTAATTGATACAATGGACCAGCCTACATTTAAAAAGTATCATCTTAATGTTGCGCTACAATGTTACAGTTTCTCTAATCCTCGTATGTGGTACCTTAGACTTTTTTTGACAAAACTATATTGAATTCAAGGGATATATTCTAAATGAACTTTTTTCATACCTCGGGAGTTTTGTTTACCAATTTTTAACATCATTGGAAACTTAACTTCGTTATTATCATTTAATATAGCAGTATTATTAATAATAATACATCATTATGAGAACAAAAATAAATATTAGCAGTAGTAGTAAGAGCAGCGGCAGCAGCTGCATTAGTAATAATAAATACTAAACATAACAATAAACAATAATAGTTGTTATACATGGGCATAATGTAGCTAATGGATTAATGTAAGGTTAAGGGTAGCTAATGGATTGTGGATAGCTGGAGGGATTAAGAAGCTAAGGAACTTTTGGAGGACAGTACATGGTGGTGTTTGAGTTATGCTGGGGCTCCTATACATACCTAGTGAGTGATACAACATGGCCTCATAGGTAAAAAGAAAGGAGAATTGTTGTCTACTATTGTGTTTCATCATCTTGTGAAAAGATTATTGAAGGTTTTGTGGTAATAGGACTGTGTAGGACTGGTTCCACTTGGTGGTGAAGGTGAGTGTTTATTATTTGTTAGTGGTGGTACATCACAACTGTTGTTGTTAAAGCATCCCAATATTATACATTTTTTGTTGAATTTTTTAATATTCAAGTCTTAAACGGCAGATTGATGTATTGAATAACCCTCTCAGACTACAAGCCTGCAAATTACCCCTCTTCCGGAAATGCTCGCTAATTTTTACACCGCTTAAAATTGACGTCATTTTTGGATCGGAAGTATATTTATTTCTTTCTCGTACATTATTTATTTGGCTAATCAGATCCCGCTATTTATTTTTATTATTTCACCTATTATTCTACCTACATACTACTGTCCATTCTTACATGAATACTATTTATTGTTCTCTAACTCACCAAAACAAGGACAATTTTCTTCTATCCTATTGATGGAAAGTGTATTAGATGATCCTTGCGATTGTGATCACATTGGACCACCTGACAAATCACGCAATGGTCTTTTGTTGCCATTTCACATATGGAATTAGCATAATAAACCAGCGTTGATTTTGTTTTTGACGCGTGAGCACCAATTGCGTCCATAATGAGAGAAACCACTAAATACGACTTTATGTGTGTAGCGTGCAAATTCAAGCCAGATGAAAATGGCCCGTAACAGCAAAGCCCAACATTAAATCTTAGAATCAATTTTTTAAGGGATGCCTTTGTAAGGATTCTTTATTCTTGTTGCAATGGCGTTCAGTAGAACTAAGACTACATGAATTGCCCAATCAGATTTTATCTTAAACGCAGACGATGTAACTTCATTTATAAAAATTTGCTATTATTTATTATAATTGACCACACCCACAATTTGAAGATGATATACTCTGCAATCAATGGAAGTTAAAGTAACTAAACTTCAGCTGATGTGACGAGCATTTGAGGCCAATGGCATTTTGGCAAGCTTGTAAATCAGGACTGAGTAGGCCTAAAGGGTTCTTTGATTCATCAATCCGCTGCTTAAGACTTGATTATTCAGAAAGTCAACAACAAAAAATGATCGATGAGTGCTGGCATGCTTAAAAGGATACAACAATAGTAATAGATAAAGTTACAGTAGTAAAAAATCCTTGATCAATAATAACCCGCAAAAAGAAATATAAAATAATAGTAAAAATGTTAAATTCTATTCATGCCAAACAACTTCACATTTCATAATAATCACTAACTAATAATATTCACAGGTCGCTCCAACCTACTGGCCTAGTAGTGGTGGGTGGATGGATTGGCGTGTCACCGTATTACTGTGTACTCTCTTTAGCTATCATCATCCCCCACTACCAGGCCGGTACGTTGAAGCTGCATGTGATATTGATAATATTTACTATATTGTACAGGACGAACTCCGAGTTACCAATTGTATTGTACAGGAAAATGGCGCGACTTCCTGTGGATACCTGTAGTCATAGCAACAATCCAATAAACTGCGTACATGACCAACCTGTTGTAGACCTTTCTTTGTGTAGTCAAATCTTATATCACTAGGGCTTTTTTATGTGCTTAAGTCACTCTTTGTTAGCCACCCTTTTTTGTACATTTCATTAAGGCTAACCCTTACACAATAGATTGTTACATAATGCTTTGTATAAATGCAGCGGCTGAGGTCTTTACTAATCAGTGTTACTTTGGAGCTTTATTCATTCAGTTGAATAAACGCATACAATGAGGACAGGCTCCACTGCTCAGGAGAACAATAGCTACTATACAACTCACTGTCGAAATAGCTGAATATTGTCCAAACGAGCAGTGGACAACAGGCAGACTTGTTTGTCAGGAGTCGTCATCCTGACCTGCTGTCAGCCAGCGATGCTGACAGCCAGGCAGTGAATCAGACGGACTGCTAGCAAGCCTGCCTAACAACACAGACAGATCTGGACACAGACGCCTAGAGGTAATGCAGCTGGCTACCTGTGGAACTGGCAACTGTTCCTACAAAATCCTGCACAATATATATTATAATAAAAATAATTCCAAGTCATAAATTACTTTATGTGATGATCGATGTCGTTGAATTTTGGTGTAAATTTTCAATAAAAGCAGACTCAGTAGTAGACTACTAGTCACTGTTGTTGTTTTTGTAGATATAAAAAAGTTATAATTAAAAATTTAATAATAATAATAATTAATAAATTACTACTATTATTTATTTATTAATAATAATCATCTTCTTTTACAATTTGAACTAGCTATTGGACATACATTATTATCAGTTATCTTTGAATAACATTGGTAGCTCTGGCAACAAACCGTTTGCTGGTCAGTGATAATAATGCATTGTGAAATTGCACTGGCTGTAACAGAATTAGGGACCCACAGCGTTACATACAAGTTTATGCAAAACCAGCCCCGTTGAAATTCCGTTGGTCGATCTTCTATCATTCATTTTGATTGGTGCACAACTTGGATTTAAGCGAATCAAACGCTTGGGGTCGACGACTGAGTTTGGAGAAAAGAAACAACTTGTCTCGCTAGAAGTACGTACCCAACAACTCAAAAATACTATAGAGATTGCAAGGAGGTTCGCAGTCCGCCCCTGATGGTTGATAACGTGAAGTTATTTGGCGGGTCTAGCTCTATGTTCCGGTGGTTCTATATTCCGGTGGGTCTATGTTCTGGTGATTTTGGCTCTATGTTTCGGTGAATTATTTTTCATAGAAAAGTGCTACTGTTGAGCACTATTAAAAATGGACGCTATCTTTCGCAATAAATTATTTTATAATGAAGTTTTGTTTTACCATCGTTTTTATTGCTATTAAAATTATTTTATTACTTGTTGCATAATCATAAACTATTTTCATTAAAGTTTTTTTTTAAACTAAGTACCAAATCAAATAATACAATCCATTTGAACTTCATTGTATTTAAATGTAAAATACGCTCCACGATAGTCTTCTTCTATGAAAACTAATTCACCTAAACATAGAGCCAAAATCGCCGGAACATAGGCCCGCCGAAATATAGAGCCACTGGAACATAGAGCGTTCGCGTATTTGGCAATCCATTCAAAAGAGTATGTTTTCTCTAATGAATATATGATCTTTTCAGCTCTAACGACAACATTGTGTTTTATTTATCCGTATATATATATCACATCATTACTTACCGATGACAATGCTCAACCTGTTTGTATCAAGTTAGTTGGATAATGGTATCTTATCAAAAGAAGATGATGAACTGTTAGACCATTACTAAAGGTGAAAAACCTAATAATAATAATAATAATAATAATAATAATATGTAGGAAGAAAAATCATAAATAAATTAATTAATAATAAAAAATAATAATAATAATAATCTATTAAATAATTAATACTGATAAATAATTTTTTAAACTATCATCTTTATATCATTATTAGAAACTACTTTGAATGATTATTATTTGTTATTATTGTGCAGGATTTCACTGTGGGGGTGTGAGTTGGTAGCTCGGCCTACCTGCACAACCTCCCGAACTGTAATGGCAACTGTGTCTAGTGTGCTAGCGATACAACCCTTCCACAGGTCGACTTAGTATACTGGAGAATGGTGGTCGACCATCTCAGTAACTAGTGAGCTGCCGGTTGCGTTAGCTATTGTTTTGTGTGTGCAATGAGTTCGAACTTTGAAGGGCGAACTAGTTGAACTAGGTTTGGCCAGCAGAGGTTCGGCTGTCTTTTTGTAGTGCTGTGCAGAGGTCGAACATTGAAGGCGAAGTTAGTCAAAGCTAAGTTCGGCCAGCAGAGGTTCAGACTGATCTGCCTGTATATTACTACTTGAGTAATGGTGCGCAGTGAAGTTATTTGTATGTACAAAGAAACTTCTGAGAGTGTGCAAGCTGACTCTGATTTATTTGACATAAAACATCCGTATTTATGCATGCAATTACATAACAAAAGTGACAGACAAGTACTAGACAAAAGAGGCCACACCTGGCACAGTTGATTGGTCAGCGTGTGCGAATAAGATATAAGAGGTGGTACATCAGTGAATGCATGGTTTCACTCACATGGCAAATGTATAAGTTTACATGTAGATAGAAAATAATAATTGATATGCATAGAACTACTTGCCCTAAAGCGCGGGCATAGAATAATGACATGTAGACAGTACTGGAATAGATGTGTGTAAGCGTAAGGTAAGTGCAAGCATAGAACTGTATACCATAGAACGTTCGTAATGGCGCCGGTCCTTCACATACTCCGCCCCATTGGCGATGGTGGCCAATAAACTGGTCGGTGGCTTCGAACGATGTCTTCTTTATTCTCGATAAGGTCGGGTCAACTCCTTCTTGATGTCTTCTGCGCGTAGCAGCAACTGGCAAGCTTCATGTGTAATGGCGTGTAGCTCGCGGTCCAACGCCTCCATGCGATGCCTATGTTCCCGTCTCCGTCTTATTCTTTCTGCTTCAGCCGAATGCTCACGTTCGGCTCGCCAACTATATGAGCTTGGCTGTGGGCGCTCCCTCCTAGGTGAGGTCGAGCGTCGGGGTGGAGTTATCCTCCTCTTCTTTGTCGGGGGAGATGAATCTAGTTGTTTTCCCAGTCGTTTTTGTACTGGCGTCTTCTCCCTTGGTGTCTTGTTGTCAGGTCTCCTTTCTACTGGTGCTTTCTCTCTTTCTATGCATGGGGTCGGGGTGCCGAAGGGTGGTGGTGATTCCCAGCCCATGGCTCTACAGAACTCTTTGTATCGATCGGCATCTACCTCGTATAATGGCTTAGATTTGCCACCGTGTTCGGCAGTGCCACCTTGTACACGAATATGTTTCAAGATGGCGTCTCTTGATGGGCTCTTCTTCCCACATTTGCAGAAGAAGAAGGTTAGGTGCTGCCGCACGTGGTAGGTGACACGCTTTCTTACTTGCTGGTAGTTGCAGCGCCGACACTTCCACTGTTCGCTGTCGTCTATTTGCACTGCCATCTCTTTTATGGTTCTCATCGTCTCTCCACTGAGCCAGATTTCTCTCATCAGGTTAGGCGTCGACTTTGGTGAGGTGATTTCTCCTTCCTCTACAAGAGCAATATGTCGTACATTGACGAGAGGTGATGTACTGGCTTTCTGTAACATGTCCTCCTTGCGAGGGACAGTTACTGTTAGTTTCATCTGTTGATCCAAGGCTCTGGTTAGGGATTGTATCGACACGTTCGGTAATTTCTCACCTGTTGTCGACGTGATGTCAATCTTCTCCTTGGTGTGTTGTGATGTTCGAGCCATGGTAGTTGATGGAATGTCCGGTTGGTCTACTCTTCTCCTGTTGGGTAGCGAACTCGTTCTCTGTTGGATGGCAACTGAGCGTTGGCGGCTCCTGCACCTATCTATATTCTGATTGGTGGTGGCTACCACGTGTTCTCTCAGCGTCATTCCCCACGTGGTATTGTTTTGATGACGTGGGGTGGCGGGTAGTTGTTCGCAGCAACTGGGAGTTATGCTGTCCTGTTCCATATTTTTTTCGGCGACGAGTTTACTGGTTTGGGGAGTTGTTTCCTCTTGCTCTCTTTTTCTCCCTCGTCTCTCTTCATGACAACTCGTCCCACTTTCTTCTATCTTTCTCTTGTTTATTCTTCGTTTCACTTCTATCCAACCGATTTCGGCCGGATTTTCTAGTACTTCTTTCTCCAGGAGAGTAGTTGATGGTGGCAGTGATGTGACCTCCCTGCTTCCTGCTCCAGTAGGTGGGGTACTGGGTATGTGGGGCTCCCCCCTTGCTGTATAGCAGTGGTAGTCGTTCAATCTGGTTGGCTTTTGCCTCTCCCTTTGTGGTCGACTCACGGGTGAGGCGGGCAGCCGGCTGGGCTGTAGGGGCGGCCAGTCTTCGTCACTGAGGGCTGGGGGCCTCGGTGGGCTGGGTGCCCTTCGGATGACCTCTGGTGGGGGTGTGTCTTCTTCTTCTACACTTCTTTCCTCTACTTTGACCTTGCTGTGTCCTAGCACTTCAGGCCTTCTGGTTGGACTGTGGCGCACCGTAGGTGGAGGCGGGGGTGACAACTCCCGAGTGTGGGGTGTCTCCTCTCTCAGAGGAAGGTTTCCAGAGTCCTGGAGAGGCGACGGACTCGCGAGTTCCCTGATCGGCGGTGGCCTTTCTGGTGGGGGTGACGGCAATGGCAATGGTAATGTTTCTGGTACGGGCAGTGGTAGAGGTAATGACTCTAGGTTCTCAGCGGGGGCTGGGCGTGCCTTGGGGGGTCGTCCTCTTCTGGCCCCTTTCATGTTTGGTTGGAGGGCGGGCTCTCGGCAAGGGGGTGCCCGGCCGACTGGTTCCTGGCATGTCCTATAATGGCGCAGCCGCATTCCATTTTGAATGGACCACTGCCCATTTCTCTCCACTTTATAGGTATGGTTTGGGAAGGCCTCCAGCACCTGGTAGGGTCCGACGAAGCGTGGCTGCAGCTTCGGATTGCTTCCCTTCACTCTCCGTTTGTTTTCTAGCACGACGAGTTCCCCCCTCTGAAACACGGCGGGCTCCTCATCGTCTTGACTCCTAGTCTCTTGCTGTTGATGCCTCAAGTACTCATGTGCCTTCTGGAGATTTTCCTGCACTTCTGCTGTGTGTTCCGAGACGTTGCGAGGGTCCAAGGAGGGGGGCGTGCCTGTTAGTTGGTCCGGAAGGCGTACCTCCCGTCCCATCACTAACATGTTGGGCGTTTCCCCGGTTGCTGAGTGGGGGGTGCTGCGACAGGCCCGCATGATTTGCGGCAGCAGACTGTCCCACTCGTCCTGGCCTTTTGTCAATATCAACGTCCGGAGTGCATCTCCCAGCGTCCGGTTTTGACGCTCCACCATCCCATTCCCTTGCGGGTGATAGGGGGTGGTCCTTGTCTTTTTGATGCCCCACAGGCTACACAGCTCTTCTAACAGCACGGACTCAAACTGAGCCCCTTGGTCGGAGTGTAGCTGTTCGGGCAGGCCCCAGTAAGCAAACACTCGTTCGTCCAGCGCGACGGCGACCGTAGGTGCTGTGGCATCAGGCAGAGCTATTGCATCTTGCCAACGGGTGAAGTGGTCGGTGAGGACCAACACCCAACGGTTTTTCCTTTACGTCAAGGGCAGAGGGCCGACTAGGTCGACCGCCAGCTTCTGAAAAGGTCGTCCCGCATACATCCTTTGCCGGTGAGGGTTCTTTGCCTTCTTCCCATTCTTGGCGACTTGGCATACCTCACAATCCTTGATTAGTCTCCTGACCAGGGGGGATATGCCTGGCCAGTACCAATCCATCAGGATGCGCTGTCTTGTCCGATGAATCCCTGCATGGATCATCCTGTGCGTCTCCCAGACGACCTGTGTCCTCCTACTTGGTGGGCAGACTACACATTGCTTCGCTCTGGAAGGGTGGTGCAACGTGATTACGAGCACCCCGTCAGGGCGGATCTCCATCGCCTCCTTCCGATCATACAGTGTCTTCAACTCGACACTTCCTTCGGCCAATTCTCTCTCTGTGACGCTTCCCGGCCGTCTCAGCTCGGCATAAATCCGGCCTACCGCATCCTGCCCGTCCCTTTGCTCTTGGGCTAAGGTTTGGGCGGAGTGTACCGGGTTTGTCACAGTGAGGTTGACCCGCCCCTCCTTCTCTCCTTTCTCCGTAGACTCCCTCTTCACCATCTCTCCCGGCCGTCTCGGCTCGGTGTAAGTCCGGCCTACCGCATCCCGTCCCTTCGGCTGGGCCGAATCCTGGGGGGAATGTACCGGGTTCAATGTGTCGAGGTTGTCTCTAGCCTCTCTCTGAGGTCTCTGTCCAGCTTCTTGCCGCAGCTCTACATGGGAACGTCCCCCATCTCTTTGCTCGATGGAGCTGCACTGCCTACAGTCCGCACAGGGTCCCTGTCGGCTGAGCCCATCAGCATTACCATGGTGAGTTCCAGCTCTGTGCTCGAGCTTATATCGGAATTCAGCCAAGATCTCCAGCCATCGCGCTATCTGGTTCGATGGTTCCTTCCGTCTACACAGCCAGCGGAGGGAGGCGTGGTCCGTCCGGAGCTTGAATTCCCGCCCATAGAGGTAGGGACGGAAATGTTTCACTGCCTTGATGACAGCGACCAACTCCTTCCGTGTGACGCAGTAGTTCCTCTCTGCTGGTGCCAGCGTCTTGCTGAAGTATGCAATGACGCGTTCCCTGCCTTCTTGTACTTGGGAGAGCACAGCACCGACTCCTACCGCACTGGCGTCAGTATCCAGTATATACGGTAAGTTGGGGTCGGGGTATCCGAGTACCGGGGCTTGGGTGAGTCTGTCTTTGAGCTGGTCAAAGGCTGTCTGCTCCACCTGTCCCCACTTCCATGGTGTCTTCTTGCCCGTCATCACGGTGAGAGGTTTAGCAATCGTGGCGTAGTCGGGGAGGTACTGGCGATAGTACCCGGCTGTTCCTAAGAATGCCTGCAGCCCCTTTACGTCCGTTGGTGCCTCCCATCTCCTGACTGCTTCCACCTTTCCTGGGTCGGTAGCCACTCCTTTTGCGCTTACTACGTGTCCGAGGTACTTGACCTCTTCTTGTAGCAGTTCGCATTTAGAGGGCTTCACTTTCAGGTTTGCCTGGTGGAGCCGTCCCAGCACTTCTCCGAGCCTCTGTAAGTGCGTCTGGAAGTCGGGCGCGATGATAATCACATCGTCTAAGTACAAGAGTAACGTCTTCCAGTGAAGACCTTTGAGGACCTTTTCCATGAGCCGTTGAAAGGTGGCGGGGGCTGACGTCAACCCGAAAGGCAACACCTTCCATTTCCACAGGCCGCTTCTTGTGGTGAAGGCCGACTTGTCACTGGCGTCCTGATCCAGGGGAACCTGCCAGTATCCACTAGTGAGATCCAACGTAGTGAAGTACTTGCTCCCGGCTAGAGCATCCAGCGATTCGTCGATTCTGGGGATGGGGTAGGCGTCTTGTTTGGTTATATCATTCAGCCTCCGGTAGTCCACACAGAATCTCCACGTATCGTCCTTCTTCCTCACCAGTACCACAGGGGAGCTCCAAGCTCCGTCGGCCGGCTCGATCAGATCCTTCTCTAAAAGGTCCTTAATCTGGCGTTCTGCTTCCGCCTCCTTCTCTGGCCCCAGCCGGTGTGGTGGGCATCGAATAGGTCGGGCTCCTTCCACTGTGGGGATTGAATGCTCTGCTAGGGCTGTTCTACCCAGGTCTCCGCTATGGCTACTGAATACCGTCTGGTATTCGATCAGCAGCTCCTTCACTTGCTGCTCCTGCCATGGGTCCTGGCACCCTCTCTTTGCTTGCTGGAAGAGGTCATGCAGATGGGGGGCAACTCTCTTCCTCCCGTCTTGCTCCTCTGCTGTCCGTCTGGTTTCGTCAGCTCTTGGACGCCACCCTCTTCTACTCCCGTAAAGGTACCAATAACCTCTCCTGCGGGTAGCCTTAGGGTGTCCTGCGTCGGGTTCAAACATCTAACCAGTACGTGTCCCTGAGCGTCAGGCCTGTTGACGCTGGTGGCGATGGGTATCCCACCCTGGATGCTTTCAATCACTCCTTGAGGGAACGTATCCCTGGAGCTCAAGTGACATGGAATGGTCACTTCTGTCTGTGGTGGAAGCTGGGTGTCCTGTCGGACCTGCACCTTGGACACGAGATTTCTCCCATGGCGGTCGGTACAGGTCAGCTCCTTTCCTTGTATCACCAGCACTGGGCGGTCGAATCCCATCTGGCATCCTTGGCTTGTCAGGAAGGGCATCCCTAGGATAACGTCCTCGTTGACTTGACTGACCACAAAGGTCTCTTCAAACTTGACGTGCCGTATCCTCCCCTTCAGTGAGAGCAAGCCGTAGAACGGAAGTCTGGTACCGTCGGCCATGATCCCATGGGAATCGTAGTGCTGCAGATTGCGCTGTACGTGGTTCGGTAACCGATCAAAGACCCGCTTGGACAACAGGTTAGTGTTGCAGCCCGTGTCTATGAGGTGCGTTACCGCCTCTCCTTCTACCCTTCCAGGTAGGTAGTAGCTCGAACGATATGGTCGCTCGATCTGATTGCTCTGGAGTGTCACAGGCTTTGGAATGGATTCTTCCTTCTTCAGTGGGGGCGTTTGTGTCTGCTTGTCCTTCCTCCTGGGCCTTGGTTCCTGCTGCTCTGGAGTCCCGTCGCCGTCCGTTTCTTCTGCCACTGAGCTGTCGAGGGCCGACAGGCTGGCAAAACGGTTGTGTAGGGCGATGGGGGGACTAGTCAGGAGGTCCAGGGGAGGAGTCGCTCGACGCACTGTTGCCGGTCCACTGGAGGGCGCCTGTGCCCTTTCCCTCTGATGTGCCGTTGCCCGTGTGCAGCCAGCGGGTCTCCCTACTGCTGCGGGCGGTAGTCGTTTCCCTGGCGGCTAGGCCAAGGGACGGTCCTACATGCCTTCCGGGTGTGGCCTGTCTGTTGGCATCCCCAACATCTCTTGGGTGGCTCAGGCTTCTTTTCCATCTTTAGGCTGGCAACCTCTTTGCTCAACCCTTCTATGGTCTTGAGTAGCTGTGCCAAGGGGTCCTGCACCTCTTGGTGTCGAGCCGTCTCTCTCGGTGGAGTCATCTCCTCTTCCAGGGGGTCGGTCTCCACTGTCCTGATGTGAGGTCCTCCCAATGGTTGGTGAGGCACCTGCAGGAACTCGTTTCCTGCCAAGATCGCTTCCTCCAGGTTCTGCGGGCGTACTCGCTTGTACTCTTCGGCCTCCCACCTCACCTTGGAGTCGTGGGCGCAGCCTAGGCTGAGTACCTTTCCACCTAGCTCGCCTACTAACGCATTCGCTTTTGGCTTACTAGGGCCTGACTGTACATTGAGCTGGTCGCGCAACCCTAAGGGATTTATTGCATATGCGAACCAACCGGCCGGTGACCCAGTCGATAGCGATCACCTTGATCTGTTAGAGCGGATTAGGCCCCCAGAGGCAACCGACGGTCTGATCCATACCCCACTTAGCTATGGGTATATGAACTTTGACCGTTTTCACCAGCCTTGCCTGTTCACCAACGTTCCAGGATATGGACTTAACTCTGCCATTCCACGCTGGCTAGGTGTGGACTATCATCCACGTACCACTCGCTGTAGTATTTTCCGACCTACAGTCGAGCCGACTAGACGGTGCCACAGTATCCTGTTAATTCAGGATTCGAGACACAGTGGGCCTTCAGCTCCTCCCACAGCGCTATATCACGATTTAATGTGCCTCCAGAGCCTTACGGCTCCACTGCCGCCTGTTGTTGGCAGACTTCAGGGAGCCTATCCCCCTAAGTTTGCCAACAAGTGACGTTGCAGGTACGTGTGTCCTAGAGTGCTGTGGAATGTCTGCATTACCAGCTCATCCCTATTCTGTCGCGGCAGGGTGCTGTGGGCTGCCGTAACGAGGTGCTCGACCGTGAGTGCATGGTCTCTGAGGCTTTCTCTGGGGTTTCGTCGGTAGCTTAGCAGTTTTGCTTGGGCTTCCGAACGAGTCATGCCAAAGGTTGCTCGTAGCGTTCGTGCCACCTCTTCTGTTGTCTCACCTCGACCGCACTGTTCGGCCTTGCCTGTTAAGGCTTGGCGTAGGTGGATGACTGCTTCCTCGGCCGGCCAATGGTTTGCTCTGGTCACCTCCTGGAACCGTTGTAGAAAGTAGTCCACATCTCCTGTACCATCGTACTGTGGTACTCTAAACTTATCTCTGGCTGTGGCTACTGTCATACGGTCTAGGAGACTAGACTGTCATACGGTCTAGGGTCTAGGTGAGCGTCCCCATCATCTGCAGGCTGGAAGGATCCCTGTCAGTGCTTAGTGCTCGTCTCCTGGTTGCCATTCTTCCTCTGGGAGTTGCTTCTTGTGGGTGTCTGTCAATCCCACTGCTGCCACCAATGTGCAGGATTTCACTGTGGGGGTGTGAGTTGGTAGCTCGGCCTACCTGCACAACCTCCCGAACTGTAATGGCAACTGTGTTTAGTGTGCTAGCGATACAACCCTTCCACAGGTCGACTTAGTATACTGGAGAATGGTGGTCGACCATCTCAGTAACTAGTGAGCTGCCGGTTGCGTTAGCTATTGTTTTGTGTGTGCAATGAGTTCGAACTTTGAAGGGCGAACTAGTTGAACTAGGTTCGGCCAGCAGAGGTTCGGCTGTCTTTTTGTAGTGCTGTGCAGAGGTCGAACATTGAAGGCGAAGTTAGTCAAAGCTAAGTTCGGCCAGCAGAGGTTCAGACTGATCTGCCTGTATATTACTACTTGAGTAATGGTGCGCAGTGAAGTTATTTGTATGTACAAAGAAACTTCTGAGAGTGTGCAAGCTGACTCTGATTTATTTGACATAAAACATCCGTATTTATGCATGCAATTACATAACAAAAGTGACAGACAAGTACTAGACAAAAGAGGCCACACCTGGCACAGTTGATTGGTCAGCGTGTGCGAATAAGATATAAGAGGTGGTACATCAGTGAATGCATGGTTTCACTCACATGGCAAATGTATAAGTTTACATGTAGATAGAAAATAATAATTGATATGCATAGAACTACTTGCCCTAAAGCGCGGGCATAGAATAATGACATGTAGACAGTACTGGAATAGATGTGTGTAAGCGTAAAGTAAGTGCAAGCATAGAACTGTATACCATAGAACGTTCGTAATGGCGCCGGTCCTTCACATTATTATTGTTATTATTATTATAGTTTCTCGTCTATGAATGAGAATAATCATTATTCTCATTCATCACAAACGAGAAACTATAATAATGATGATGATGATGATGATAATTATAGTCTTGAACATGCATACAACAACAAGTACAATACATACAACAATGCACAAAGAAACCCAAACAAAAAAATCTCACTTTTGAAAATAATATCAAGTTAAAGAGTTTTTTTTATACAAAGCTTGTTTCCGTAGCTAATGTTTTTGGATTTTCCAAGGTTTCTTAAAAACGTGCTCTTTGCTACATATATAATAGAATGTCCCTGTCCTAACCGCAAGCCACAAAAATTTGACCAACCGTCCGTTGTATCATATATTAGTAGATATGTGCAGGATTTCACTGTGGGGGTATGTACGTGGTAGCTTGGACTACCTGCACAGCCTCCCTGAGTTACTGATGGCTTTCTAATGCTTCAGCAGCAATGACAACTCGCTCACAGGTCGACAGTCTCCCTAGCAATAGTGGTCGACCATTGCAGGTTGATGCCAAACTGTCAGTTGTATTGGCTGCTCTGGGATCAAGACAGTGGCCGAACTTTGAGGGTCGAATTAGCCAAGGCTATTTCTGACCAGCAGAGGTTCGGTGTACTGCTTATCTATTACTACTGTAGTGCAGTGCTTTGAATGTAGGTGCATGTACTTGTGGGCAGTTGAAGTTAGTTGTGAACAAAGAACTTCTGAGAGTGTGCAAGGCTTAACTCTGAGTTTATTGACAGTTTACATGAGTATTTATAAAAGAGGTATACAAAAGTTTTGACTAGAGAAAAGGAGGCCACGCCCGACATAGTTGATTGGCCATGCCTAGCAAATGAAAACATAGTGGGCCGGCAATGGCTAAATGGTTGAGTGAATGCAATATACATGTAGTGGTAATAATAATGGTAGTATGAAACATAGAGTTAGTTGGCATAGAACGATAACATAGAACTATACAGGTTGTAATGGCGCCATCCGTCACAGATATATAAACTTTTAAGAACAGTCTAATGCACAAATAACTGTTATAATAGTAAAATACGGGGACAATACGCCAACTGTCAACTACCATTATTAGCCAATGATTTTTGTTTCGCATCTCTTTGACGGATATTTTGAAGGAATAAGACAAGAAAAAGATAAATGAAAAATTCTGTGATTATAAATAAATGATATTGTTCATTTATTTATCATTAATTATAGTATTAAATTAATAACTGACAATTGATAACTAACTGAACTATAAAATATTGTGTATTTGCTACCTATCAAATACAAAGATGGTTATAAAAAGTGTAATTAATAACAAACATCATTTTATTGCGAACTACAGGCGGGCACAAAACACATAAAAAGTAGATGCTCAGAGTCTTTCAGTCAATCAGCAGTGATTTCCAACAACGCTCGTAATAGCGTAACCAGAGTATCTTGCTTTATATTATAGTTACTAGGTGGGGGGGGGGGGAAGTTCCTTCTCCCGCACCATGCTACTATATCGTGATACAGAATATCACGCTGTCATCTATTGACGGTTTGTTTTTGAACAAAACTATTAGAATGTAAATATCCGTTAACCAAGTACCTAAAATGATGCACCAATGCATAGAAAACATATTTTTGAACAAGTCAATAACATTTATATTTCAAGATGGCATCTCAGGACGTGACAGATTTTCAATAAAATTTTTAAAAGTGAGCAAATATTACTACCATTAACAGTGAATCTTGAATGACTTGCTATTGACCAGATTTACTGAAATAGGATTGTTTTATTCGGTGATAACCTTACTTTTGTAATAGGAGCCTAAGTTTCGATCTTATTTACTTTTTCCTAACAAAAACTCATCAAATTTTGATTTGGAAATTTGCATGCATTAACGGATTTGACTGATCATGTGGCACGCTACGATACCTCTTGTACTTACTACATACATGTGTATATTACAGCACTAAGAGTAGCTGTAGTATTAGCAGCAGTAGTAGTTGTATCATTAATAGGAGTGGTGTGAGACATGGGATCCATATCTTGCAAAGTATATCGATCAGCTTTAGCGAGCTCATAGCAAGGCTGCAATATTTATATTGAACTTGAGAGGCAGAGATGAGGGTGTGAGTGATGCGAAAGACCAAATAGGGCAAAACAATCAGACTAAGCTTTTTCGGCAATGCTGTGCTGTTGAATGAACACATGGATTATCTGACTGACAGTTTCTACCCACTAATAATACCATGCACTCACTCAACAATCTAACGTTCATTTTACTCTTTCTGTGTCTGTCAGTTCCTGATGTATTTTGTACTAATTTCAATTTCTTTCACCACGGCTTTGTCCTTAAATCATCATAGGGTGTGCTTTCATCCAAAATCTAAACGACCGCAAAGTAACTGAATCGCTAGTCTGCATTTTCCCCATTTGGGGACTTGGACCCATAACAAAATGGAACCACTGGTGACTGCTGTCTTTATAGGAGGTTTGATAACGATAATTAATAATACATGATAATAATTACAACTGTCATTGATGATGTTAGTCATGTTTGTACAGTAGATCATCAAATATGATCGAATGTTTCCATTCACACTTCATTTTACCCAGTTTTGGATATTTAATAGATATGATAATAATACATCGATGATAGTGATTAACTGCAATTAATGGTTAGGATTGCAATATTTAATTCCATAAAATTAATTTTAATGAAATTTAAATGTAGTTGATAATCTGTATAAATAAACTTTAAAAGTGCCTGTCTGTCTGTGTGTATGTATGCATTTGTCTGTAACACCAGTTGAATAGAAGCCTAAACCCCTATGCGGAGAGGAATAAAAACATTACGTTGAATTATTCCGATGTATAATGGGGGTTTAAACTGGCCATGTTTTTTCTAATAAACAATATTTGTAGATTTAATCCGTTATTCAATAAAGTTGATGGAGAAAAATCACAATTTTTTATGCAGGAAGATAATACAAATAGCATTTTCCTATATGCACCTAAACTACTACACTGAGAAAAATGAAAACTGCTGTGAAAATGGCAGATTTAATATTAATATTGTTTAGAATAATGTAAGTGGAGACGAATCACAAACAGCTACATTTTGCTAATATGCGCTAGTTGGAGTGTCAATCAAGCAATTCTGTGCTGGTTTATGGCTCACATTAAAGTCCTTCCAGTATGCAAAGATTGCAGCATTTTTTGTAACATTGTGTTTGCAAGTTTGTTAGCTCATTAGTGTGTGCAATGTGCCAGTGCATTAGATTTCCATGTCATTTTTTTTTAAATTGAGAATGGAGAGAGAGGAGCTTAGAGTCAGGCAGGGGTGAAACAGGGCATGGTACAGCAAGGTAGAGGGTGAGAAGTAGAGCAAGTTGAGCTGAGGGCAAGGTAGAATGTGAGAAGTAGAGCAAGATGAGCTAATGGCAAGGTAGAAGGTGCGAAATAGATCAAGATGAGCTAATGGAAAGGTAGAGGGTGAGATGTAGAGCAAGATGAGCTAATGGCAAGGTGAGAAGTAGAGCAAGGTGAGCTAATGGCAAGGTAGAGGGTGAGAAGTAGAGCAAGATGAGCTAAGGACAGGGTAGAGGGTGAGGAGTAAAGCAAGATGAGCTAATGACAAGGTAGAGGGTGAGAAATAGAGCAAGTTGAGCTAATGGCAAGGTAGAGGGTGAGAAATAGAGCAAGATGAGCTAATGGCAAGGTAGAGGGTGAGAAGTAGAGCAAGATGAGCTAATGACAAGGTAGAGGGTGAGATGTAGAGCAAGATGAGCTGAGGGCAAGGTAGAGGGTGAGAAGTAGAGCAAGATGAGCTGAGGGCAAGGTGTTAGGGAAGAGCAGGGGGAGGACATAGCAGACTGACACAATAATATTTAAGTACAACGGATATTACTGCCAGTTATTGATGTAGAACAATAGTAACTAGGAGTTTGTTTGTAATCTTTTGTTTCCCTCTTTGGTTATGGTTTGGTATAGAGAGGTAGATGGTATCATTTCTGTTGCCACTAGCGTACCAACAACTAACGTATAGTTTTGACCTTGTAAATGGAATATATCCACCCCTATTGTTTGGAAAGGAAAGTTCTGGATTGGAAATGACTAGAGAGGTTCTTTAGTTAACTCCCTCTCAATTCTAACTTGAGCTCCACAAGAAAGGCACTCTCTTCAAGGCGTTTCCTGAGGCGGGGCCAAAATGCTGATTCGCAAGCGAGCTGCAATAGCCTTGTCACTCTTTGGTGAGCACTGTGTAATGAGGTGATTACCTGATTTCTCAATGACATGGGAACTACCAACCTCGAGCCATAAAGTATAACTTCATTGATAACACTGAGATAATGCCTAAATTTGTAAACTCCCTTGGCTCTAATAGCAGAGTTTTTGCTCTGTTTCGGCCATTCATGAACTATATAATTTTTTACCCCCTGCAGCTCTCCATCCTGAGCGGTGACACTCCTGTACTGGTTCATAACACCATCACTATGAATAATGTTGGAGCATACTGATAACAAAGGGTCTGACTCGAGATCTTCACAAACACTCGTTTTTTCAGGACAAGCTCTAGACAAAGTGTCAGCCAGAATTGTCTCAGTGCCAGGTTTGAATACCAATTAATTAGTTAGCTTGATAACTAATCGCATTGCAGCGAGTTTGGGGGAAAATGAATTTATCTCTTTGGTCATAAGTCCCAACAGTGGTAGGTGATCTGCTTCTCCAGTTATCTTAGCCTTTCCAAAGCAGTAATATCTGAACCGCTTACAGGCAAACAAGGTGGCTCGCAGCTCCTTCTCGATTTGGCTGTATTTTTGCTGAAAATCTGTCAGTAACTTGACCGCAAACTCTACAGGCCGACCATCTTGAAGGCACACAGTCCCAATGCTGTGAGAGCAACTATCTGCAGTTAGTGTGACATCTAACTCAGGCTTATAATACGGCAAGATCGGGGCTCTCGCTATGAGCTGTTGGACTTTGTCGAAAGCCTTTGCCTGCTCAGTGCCCAACATGAACTGAAAACGTTTCTTACTGGCCTCTCTCAATGGATATGTGTGCTCTGAAAGGTTCAGGAATTAATTTTGCCGTTAAATTCACAAATCCTAGAAAACGCTTGACTGCTTTCTTGTTCGCTGGAGCAAGCATGCTTTCGACTGCTTCTGCTTTTGAATGACTGTGTTTCATACCTTCCCCACACAGTTCATGACCTATACTAGGTAACTTGTGCTTTTTAGGCCAATGCCACTTTATCAGGGCTCAAAGTCACCCCCAAATCCTTACGTTTCTGGAGCACCAGATCTAGCCTTCTATCATGTTATTTGCGGGTGGATGCATGAATCAATTAATCATCGTTGTACATCTCAACACCTTCAATGTCACTCATAGCATGCACTGGTAGAAACTTTCTGGGGCATTGCATATGCCCATAGATAGTCTGAGATACTTGTACTTTCCATAACGTGTCGCAAAACTGGTTAGTTTGGAGGACTGCTCTTCTAACAGACTTTGATGGAAACCTTGTTTGGCATCCAGCATTGTGTAATACCTTGAACGCACGATTTTGGATGAAGTTTCAGGAATTATAGGGATGGTGCATTGTACTCTAACTAATTGGCTGTTTAGGTACTGAGTGTCCAAGCACAAACAAAGATCTACAATTCATTTATTCACCAAAACCAATGGAGAAAGCCACTAAGCAGGTGTGCTGTCTTTCTCTATAGCACCTGCTTGTTCAGGTTTGATTTGTTCAACCCACAATTTTTTTCTCTTTTTAAATGGGCTAGCCTAGCTGGTACAGCTGTAGGCAAGGCTCTTTGTTTCAACTCTAGTTTGACTGGTAGGCCTAACTTACCTAACCCGCTGAGCACTTCGGGGTACCGATCAAACAACTGCTGCTTGGAGACAAGTCTCATACTTTGATTACAACCTAACTGGCTTACCTGGTTTACTTTGTGTTTGGGCAAGATCTCCCAAGTCTACAATTGCTGGCATTCCCAGAAGTGTCTGATTATCATTATCGCTGACATAAAACTTCACTACATCACACTGGGCACAGTTACTGACAGTTTGGCATAGCCTATAACTGGGATATTTTGGTTCCCATAACCTGTGAGCCAAGTCTTAGTCTCAGCAGCCTCCTTGTAACCAAGAAAGTTGCAATAGGGAAAATGGAATTTAGGAGGGTATTCTTTGGTATGCTACAGTTTAAATTTTTAAACAATTTTCTCGAGACTCGCTATATTTGTTTTATTTGTTTTGTTGTAGCTCTGGCGTGAGTTGTGAAGTGACTTTAATTGGCTAGTTTGTTATCAGAATGTGGCTGACAATTTGATACTGTATCACAAGTCACTCATTTCTTGTGTGAGGCTGTTGACGTTAATTGTGTGAGGAAATGTTTTGTTTGTTTATTTGCGACAGTAGTTGCGCTATGTAATTGATATGATTGGTAAATTAACCCATGTGACAGATTGAGTGAGAAGAGTTTGAATCAAACATGCATTTCAAGAACGTTAAATATACAGGACTGCTGCCCGCAAGGTGCACAATATATCCGGTTACACAAATAACAATACTAATACTATGACAGTATCTTTGACTGCAACATTCTTTAAATTAATCTTGAACCAGTACACACTAATATCAGCCAATCACATTAGAGTCGAGACATCAGAATACTTGAAAACTTCAGCATGCTCAACTGCACAGTACGGCGTCAGTTAAATTGGAGGCGACAGGCATGGCTTGACAGGTTTCACAACTTCCAGATTGAAGCGAAAGTCGTGTCCGTGGCCAGTCCATTACAATGGGTTGCTACTGAGAACTACTCTTTCAAGGGAGGCTCTGTTGGTTTTGATTAGATACTGAAATGAAGAGGTCAGATTGTTTCCACTTATGAATATGTTCGCTAGAGAACAGTTTTCTAATGAGCCCAATGATTGGTCAGTCAGTAGATTGTTAGAGAAGTCAATGTGTTGTAATGTGTCCTTGGTTGTACCAAATACATCGATGTTAATGATCTCTATAGCGTTTGCTGGTAACACCAATGTGTGGAGGTTGGCTAGTCTAGTTAATGGAGTGACTGTTGTTATTGGTAACTTGTTATTACCAATTGTTAGCAGTTGTAGCTGTGACAAGTTCAGTCCCTGTAGGAATCCTAATGAATCAATCTCATTTCTGGAAAGTCTAGTTCTTCTGAATTAGTTAAACTACTCAAGGTAGATGTCACTGCATCAGCTGATCAGTTATTTCCTGCCAGATGAAGTTTTGTTCATGTTGTGTCCCTGGTTCCCACCCCATCGAGAGTGAAAGTTTGATATTTGGTTTTCCACCAATTGGATTGTAAGGCCTTGAGTTACATGTTCATTTTGTCGGCAACAAAACTGAAGTTGTTTGATTTTATATGTAGAGTTATAAAACATTTGGAGTTATCTACTCTCACTATTGAAGTGGATATCTCATAGTTCTTAGTTACAGAATGATGTACTTATTATTTGTACTATATGTTTGGTTCTACAAGTAAAGCTTTGCTAACATGGTTAGCACACTCTACCACAAGGAGGAAACTGTTGCTGACTTATGGCGTACCCTGTCATGGTAAGATAGCCCAATTCCCTCGCCACACGAGCCTATCTTCTGTATCCAGAACCAGAGTCTTGTGATGGATAGCACGCCATACGAGTCTGACTGGCAACGAAAATGAATTCTTTATTATTGCTAAATTTATCACTATCGGTCAAACAATAAATAAATTACTATTATTATTATTATGATTTATTATCATTTAGAACTTTTATGTCTTCTGATTATTTATTTATAACTTTTTTCACCACAGACGATATTTATTTTAAAATTTATCTGCCCGCGTTAGTTTTAGATAAACACCAATGATCATATAATTATTATAGTATCTACCGTTATACTAAAAATATAAATTATCTTTGTAAACACGTGTAAGATCAATAGAACCTTGTCAAATGGAATCGTTGTGGGTTAATCAACCAATTACAGCACGAGAGACAGAATGCAAAATCGATCATGTCCGTTCTGCTTCATCCTGCTCTGGATGTACCATCTTGAGTGACAAAACGATGGATACGGATGATATTCTGGCTCGTGTGGCGAGGCCATAATGGTTGCTTTCCAGGCCTTATGACTCTCAGTCTATGCCTCCACTTGGTGTCCTCAGTCTATTCAATGAGATACATTATTCTAATGCATTGTCTGAACTGCCATTCCACCAGTGTATTTGATATGCCTGGTTAAATAATCTTTCACAAAGCTACAAACTTGTTTGCCATAAATATTTGCATAAAAATTTACATAATCGGGTTGTTAATACATGCCCTCTCTTGTCCTAGCTTGTCTAACTACAGTCTGTTTTATTCTGTTGTTTGTTTACACATGTTTACATACATAACCTGCACACATGTCTCTGCTGTCATTTCTGTATGCTTACATCATCGTAAGTAATTACTGATCAATAATTGATGCTTACACCTAATAATAATATCAAACAGTTCAGTGATCAATTGAAATGAATAGATGAAACTATTACATACAATACAAATAACAGTAAGGTGTTTTCCCTACAATATAAAACTCTACCATTGTCAATAATAATAAACTATTTACGATAGCTCCTAGCCCCCTCTACACATGCCAATAGAAGAGAGATCATATCTGAGATACAGAGACTCCTCACACTCTCACTGTCCATAACTGTTTGTGGGTCACTCACAGTAACCAGTTAAGTCTGCTTCACAAGTTGTCACAAATCAGCGTACGAGTGCTTGCAAGGAATGTGAACCCAGACTATACATAGCTCATACGACGGAGCGCGCTGGCGCAGCACCTCGCAGAAAACTTTAGATAGACAAACTGCCCTCTAATGTCGTATGACAGTGGGTACAAGTTTTTGGTCTTATTTTTCAAAAACCGCAGTTAGGTCAAGGCTATTCATGTGAACATGACAACGATCGCATGTGCATTTAATTCATTTAGCTTGGCAATCATGTAGGGTCCTTGGTACTGTCTGGTGAACTTTATTACTCGCCCTGGTGTAACCATAGTAACAAGAATGTAAACAATGTCATTTACAAAGTATTGGTGACCTTTGACCTGTGTGTTATGGTACCGCTTGTAGTTTACTTGTGCCTCTTCGATGTTGTCTCTAGCCAATGCCCAAGCTAATAGTATGCTTGTATCCATTCAATGTTGTCTCTAGCCAGTGCCCAAGCTGTAGTATGCTTGTACCCATTCAATGTTGTCTCTAGCCAATGCCCAAGCTGTAGTATGCTTGTACCCATTCAATGTTGTCTCTACCCAATGCCCAAACTGTAGTATGTTTGTACCCATTCAATGTTGTCTCTAGCCAATGCCCAAGCTGTAGTATGCTTGTACCCATTCAATATTGCCTCTAGCCAATGCCCAAGCTGTAGTATGCTTGTACCCATTCAATGTTGTCTCTAGCCAATGCCCAAGCTGTAGTATGTTTGTACCCATTCAATGTTGTCTCTAGCCATTGCCCAAGCTGTAGTATGCTTGTACCCATTCAATGTGGTCTCTAGCCAATGCCCAAGCTGTAGTTTGCTTGTACCCATTCAAGGTTGTCTCTAGCCAATGCCCAAGCTGTAGTATACTTGTACCCATTCAATGTTGTCTCTAGCCAATGCCCGAGCTGAAGCTAAGGACTCACACATAATTTGTAGACAGTCCTTATCATCAGCCTAGTACAAAGGCATAGTAATGGGCACACAACTCCTAAGGAATGTCAGTCTCTCACCCACAAGCTAGATATGTTGGCGGGTGCTAGCATGTTCAGTATTATTGTAGGCATGTAAAACGTACCTGATCATTGACTCCCAGTTTGTTTGATTTCTGTCCAGCAATGTTGGCATGAGGTTTACTTTAGACCCTTCCTCTGGTTACAAGGTACACAGGCTACAACCTGCTACTGACTGTGACATATGCAACCAGAAATATTTTTGACTCAGCCTTTTGTTTGTTCTCTTTCTACCAACACGGCAAGCAAACAAGCTTGCTCGATATGTAATAGCAACTCTAGCTGTAAGCTGTAGGGTACATACAATAAGGGTTGGGTACATACAGTAAGGGTTGGGCACTATTGGGTACATACAGTAAGGGTTGGGCACTATTGGGTACATACAGTAAGGGTTGGGCACTATTGGGTACATACAGTAAGGGCGGGGCACTATTGGGTACATACAGTAAGAGTGGGGCACTATTGGGTACATACAGTAAGGGTTGGGCACTATTGGGTACATACAGTAAGGGTTGAGCACTATTGAGTACATACAGTAAGGGTTGGGCACTATTGGGTACATACAGTAAGTGTTGGGCACTATTGGGTACATACAGTAAGGGCGGGGCACTATTGGGTACATACAGTAAGAGTGGGGCACTATTGGGTACATACAGTAAGGGTTGGGCACTATTGGGTACATACAGTAAGGGTTGAGCACTATTGAGTACATACAGTAAGGGTTGGGCACTATTGGGTACATACTGTAAGGGTTGGGCACTATTGGGTACATACAGTAAGGGTTGAGCACTATTGGGTACATACAGTAAGTGTGGGGCACTATTGAGTACATACAGTAAGGGTTGGGCACTATTGGGTACACTCAGTAAGGACGGGGCACTATTGGGTACATACAGTAAGGGTGGGGCACTATTGGGTACATACAGTAAGGGTGGGGCACTATTGGGTACATACAGTAAGGGTGGGGCACTATTGGGTACATACAGTAAGGGCGGGGCACTATTGGGTACATACAGTAAGGGTTGGGCACTGCCGGGCTGGAAATAATACAGAATGTAGTCTTGTATCAGGTAATGACCACCTTGCTTTTGTAGATGAAGAAGGTGGTTGTCTATCAGACCTGTTGGTACCTCACCACTGGTAAGATATGCCATGTTAGCACTCAGTAAAGGATCTCTCCTCTTCTCTTCTCTGTAAGTCTAGAGATCCTGTCTGGCTGCTGAGAGGTGAGTGGTGGTTGCTCCTACACAACAACTGTAACCAATGGTAACCCTCGATAGTGCATCTGGTATCAAGTTTGATTTATCTGAAGAGTAGACAACTTCTAAATTGTACTTCTGTAGTTTGAGTGCAAACTTTGCCAATCTTGGACTTTTATGATCCCAAGTCATCAACCTACACAGAGGTGCATGATCAGTCACCATTGTAGGTTTCTGACCTTGCACAAAATGTCAAAAATGTTTGCATGCATCAACAACAGCTAGTCCTGCTGTTTCATATGTTTTGTAATTTCTCTCCGCAGAGTTTCGTACCAGCCGTGGTAGCCAATAGGATGTAATTCCCCTCCAAGTTTCTGACAAAGCTGTGCACCCAATGCGAATACACTGGCATCGATGTGGAGGTAAAATTCCTTGTGGAACTCTGGGTAGTGTAGTACTGGATACTGTACTAGTCTGGACTTCAGCTTGTGGAAGGAGGTATCACACTCACCTGACTAGTTGAAAGGTACGTCCTTCTTATGTAACTATAGAAGTGGCCTAGCCAACTCACTAAAGTTATCTATGTATCCCTTGTAGAACTTTAGCGTACCAATGCATTGCCTCAGAGCTGTCATGTCCTTTGGTGCTGCCAATCTAGGCAAGATTTTATTAGTATCTTTTGCAGTGTTTTAATTTAAGGAGTTGTCTTCCCTGTTTTCCCCTGGAAAGGATTCGACTCCCATTGTGAAAAATCAGTAAATCCGACTGCAATTAATTTTCTCACTTTGTGCAAAGACCAGTAGATTTATAGCTCACTTAGAAAGTGCAACATATGCTCTATGTTATGTATATTTGTGTGTATGTGTGCACTTTGTCTAAAAATTAATAATTAGCATTCTATGGTCCCATTTGTTAACTGCTCTGTACTGGTGCAGAAATATGCAGAGATCAGAACTTCTGTAGACAATTCCTTCATGCACAGCAAACTAAACACCCTCATAACTACACGTACCAAAAAGCAGAGCCACTTACGACTATGTGGTATGTCCAGCAGGTGTCCCATTGATGGACACTAATGACTCAACCAGTAACCATGTGCAGCATGCAAAGACTGCAAAAAATGCAAATATTAAAAAACATACTATTTTTTGATGAAATATTTAATTTAAAGACATGCATATTGTTCTTGTGGGTGTTTGCATGCACACAAATGTACATAACAGAGAGCATATGTTGCACTTTTTGAGTAGGCTGTAAATTTACTGATTTTTGCACAAAGTGAAAAGGTGAATTACAGTTGGATATCTTCTAGGGATACAAGGGGGAGACAACTACTTAATCTAAACCTACAAAAGTACCCATAGAACCTTGTCTGTTTTGTCAACCAGTGCAGCTGTTGATTTGCTACCTGTTCAGTTGTATACATTACCCAAGTATTGTACTTCATTTCTTGCTCAGGTGGTATTGGTTGGATTTATCTTCTCTCCATCATCTATCAACCTATCCAGCACTGCACCAACCCTTTTGATGTGTTCATCTACATCATCTTTGGTTAACACAAGAATGTCTTCTAGGAAACACTGACATGTGGTCTACTGTAGGCTGGCTAAAATAGTAGAAATTGACCTCTGACCTCTACCTGAGGGGCATTACACCAACCAAAAGGTAATACTTTACACCTGTACACTCCCAGGTATGTAATGAATGCTGATCTCTCTCCTCCTCAGAGTCCAAAGTTATCTGCCAGTAAGCCTTCTGCAGATCAATTGTTGTGTACAAACCCTGTCCAAAGTGCATCTCATTGACACTGTCTGGTCTGGGAAGAGCAAATGAAATAGTGTTAGTGCAGGCATTGATCTTGTGCTAGTCATTTACTAACCAACTGTTTGTAGAGTTCTTCTCTGACACGAGAATGACAGGTGAAGTCCATACAGGTAGAGTTGTCTCCTCAATGGCTCCTGTCTTTAACACGTTTGTGATCTCTAATGGCTGTCTATGTGCTACAGGAATGTGATAGGGTGCTAGTCGAATTGAATTGGTATCCCCACTGTCACACACTCATCCAGACATCCCTGCAACTCTACCTAGATCATAGTCATGTACTGCAAAGGCCTTGACCTTGGTACGCAGAAATGATAGGAAGTTACTCCGATCTGCTTTGGACAAACTTGATTGCTGTAAGTCCACTTTACTCACTGGATCCTGATATTGTTCATCGCTGGTTGGTTTGTCTTCTGGCACATCGCTGGCATTTACTTTCTGTTTCTTGTTCTTAGGTAATTCTTCAGCCAGTCTAAGAGGTGTACCCTCAAATACCTGGATGTAGGCATCAGATGTATTAACTACCTGGCAGCACAGTTTTCCATCTGCTGGACTCACGGTCTTACGTAAGTATTATGTAACAAATATCTCCCTGCATTAGTGGCTGCCTTTTTAGCAGTGACCACTACACCCGTTTCCTCGCTGATAGCTGCTGGCAGCAACTCATCAACATCTTTGCCAGCCAACACCCTCACATCTACATCTTAGCTAATGCTGTTATATTTACTCATATTCAGGTTTCAATCCCCAACAGAAATGTAAAAGTACAAATAGATGGTTATGTCTGATGTCACCATTGGCTACCACTTTTCTAAATCTATTATAATACTCAGTTACTGATTCAGAATTTTCTTGTTTAATATTAGAAACTTGCGTAGCCACTTGTCCAGCCCCTTTCAAATATTCTTTTATCTCCTCATACATGGCATCCTTGTCTAAAACTTTCCCTGCATCTCTATAGTACCTGGAAGCGATATCTTACAAATACAGTCCCAGATTGAAGTGTAGCATTTTCTTGGTACGTTGTGCAGCGCGCAACAAGTTTGAAGTGCGGTAAAAAGACATCGGAATCCTCTTTGACAGATTTCCCAGAAAGTCTTAGTCAAAATTTAACCCAGTCCTTCTGTGAGTATTAAAGTCAATACTACCACTTGTTTACTTTGAGTTGGTTGTTTGATTGTCTCCTCTTTGTCTCCATCCT
Source organism: Cryptosula pallasiana (assembly GCA_945261195.1). Classification (NCBI taxonomy): domain Eukaryota; kingdom Metazoa; phylum Bryozoa; class Gymnolaemata; order Cheilostomatida; family Cryptosulidae; genus Cryptosula; species Cryptosula pallasiana. Next base: position 26,930,266 of record OX183136.1, on the reverse strand, counting down.
TGACCCTCTCCACCAGTCTTTCTAGCTGGGCACTTATCTTTTGTAGAGTCCTCTCCAGAGCGCTTGTCTTTCCTTCCACTTACTGGATTGACTTCATCCGCTGCTCCCTACATCTGCGAACCTGTCGTTCATCTGGTCTCGCACCCATTGTGCTTCTTCACTGACGTCTGTAGTTTGTGTACCACCTCCCTGCGCTTCTCTTGTTGTTCCTTTCTTGGCTATGTTTAGCTGTGACATCTTCTAACGTCTTATAACTCTCTCAATTCTCTAATTGATGGATCTCTCTCTCCCATTTCTTACACCAAATAAGCAAACAGTTAGTAGCTAGAACAAAAGTGACAGTTATATATGCAAACAGTAAGTAGCTAGAAGAGTGACTGCTGCCAAAGTGTAAGGCACATAAAAATAAGAAGCAAGTCCAAACTAGTTGTAAGTAATGTTAATATTATTCTACTTTCTATTATAGACACATTTCACTGGATGGTACAAACGGCGGTGGATTAGGGTAGCTACAAAGTCTATGGGAAAAGTGAGACGTTGGTACGGTAATGATGTTGGAAGACGTCAATTGATGACAGTTGCTGATGTTAGAAGACATCAACTGTCTGTGTGCAATGTTAGTATTCCCTAGGGGGACTGTCAGCAGGTAAATACTCATGTTGGACATACGTAAATATTGGACTACCTCATGTGACCTTCAAATCAAAATGGCCCCTTCAGTTTTTTTTATAATTTTTACACAAATTATCTAACATAGTTGAGCAATAAAAATGAAATAAAATCATTCAACCATAAAACCGATTGTTGCATGTAGTCTCCAAAACTAAATTGTAACCATATAAATATCTTTCATTGATACTTGTAATACTTAAAATTTAATATTTAAAACCATTTTTTTTCATATTTTTCATTAAAATTAATCTGTACCATGTTTAACGACAATGGAAATTATCAGTCATAAGTGGACTAAAGCCTGATGTACATGTAGCGATCGTGCTAGCTATTTTGCAATGGGGAAAGCCCTCTCCTAAATTGCGCAATTTTTCACTACTACCCATTCTTTAGCGGTTCCAGTCAAACTCGCTGTTACAAAGCACAACATGGAACTTAAGATATATGAGCATTGATAGATCGGAGCCGTGCAGATAACGAGACACTATTGGAATTAAGGTCAAAGCATTCGGGTGTTGTGATTGGTTGATGAAGGAATTGGCTAGCCATTGTTTGATCTCCATCAAAATCTGGCGTAACCTCAAATAAAATGCTAACGATTTCTTAGCGATTTTGCCGGAAACGGAAATTGCAAAATCACGCAATCGCATCGACCGCAAAGTAACTGAATCGTCGATTTCCATTTCCCCAATTTAGAGCACTCATAACAAAATGGAACCACTGGTGACTGTTGTCCTTATAGGAGGTTTGATAACGATAATTAATGATACATCATAATAATTACAGCTGTCATTGATGATGTTAGTCATGTTTGTACAGTAGATCATCAAATATGATCGAATGTTTCTATTCACCCTTCTTTTTACCCAGTTTTGGATATTTAATAGATAATAATACATCGATGATAATGATTAACTGCAATTAATGGTAGGATTGCATTGTTTAATTTCGTAAAATTAATTATAACGAAATTTAAATGTAGCTGACATTTGATAATCTGTATAAATATACCTAAAAAGTTCCTGTCTGTCGGTCTATCTGTTTGTCTGTAACACCAGTTGAATAGCCCCCTAAACCCCTATGCCGAGAGGAACAAAAACTGTTCTAAAAACATTCCGTTGGATTATTCTGATGTATAATGGGGGTTTTAACTGGCTATGTTTTTTCTAATAAAAAATATTTGTAGATTTAATTCGTTATTTAATAATGTGGATGGAGAAAAATCAGATTCCGTTTATGCAAGAAGATAATTCAAATGACACACTAATTTATGCACCAAAACTATTACATTGTTTTTGATTGTACCAGTCCATTACAATGGATTGCTGCTGAGGACTACTGTTTCAATGGAGGCCGTGTTGGTTTTGATTAGATACTGAAATGGAAAGGTCAAGTTGTTTCCGTTTATGCATATGAAAACTGCTATGAAAATTACAAACTGATTAATTGGCACCGGCGGGACATTTCTTAAGATTTCGAGCTTTCACCACGTTATTTGTATATTTGTTAATGATGTTTAAAAAACTGAAGTGTTTATTTCAGGCCAACACGGGGTGACAACTAAATGTTATATAAGTTATGATCGATCACCATTATATCATATAACCGTTATCCATCTTCTCTTATATGATCGTTGAGCGAGTTAAGGTGGAACCGTTAAAGAGTGAATTTTGTCTAAAATATTGTATAACTTTGTGAGGATGTTACAATCGGTGGCTTGTGCAATCACAATTTGTACAAATCGCTTTAGTACCAAACGCAGTCTATTCAATGACTGCTACGGTACTGCTTACAGTACCATGTGCACTTGTTTGTTATTGCTTTAGTCTCCGCCTACTTACTATCCAATCATATACCCAATAGATCACTTCTCTATAGGTGTGTCAGTTGGTGAAAGTTTCTTCCATTAGTACCTGTTGTGAAGAGAGAGGGAGCAGACACAATATAATATATACAACAAAATAAGGTACGTAGTGTGATACATTAGATAGCTATATAACTATATGGTTTAGAGATATAGACTGAAGGATACAAACATTATAAGTAGAGTTACATAACTGAATGTAGTGAAGTGATGTAAGTTTGCTGAGTGTTGTGAAGGTGAAGGTCATTTAGAAGGGCAGCTCAACAGCTGGGCGGGGTGGGAGGGAACTGAGAGGTAGAGAGAGGGATGAGGAGTACAGGAGATAGGTGGGGGTAGAGCAAGGGGTGGGGGTTGAGCAAGGAGTGGAGGTAGAGCAAGGGGTGGGGGTAGAGCAAGGGGTGGAGGTAGAGCATGGGGTGGAGGTAGAGCAAGGGGCGGAGGTAGAGCAAGGGGCGGAGGTAGAGCAAGGGGCGGAGGTAGAGCAAGGGGCGGAGGTAGAGCAAGGGGCGGAGGTAGAGCAAGGGGCGGAGGTAGAGCAAGGGGTGGAGGTAGAGCAAGGGGTGGAGGTAGAGCAAGGGGTGGAGGTAGAGCAAGGGGTGGAGGTAGAGCAAGGAGTGGAGGTAGAGCAAGAGGCGGAGGTAGAGCAAGGGGCGGAGGTAGAGCAAGGGGCGGAGGTAGAGCAAGGGGCGGAGGTAGAGCAAGGGGTGGAGGTAGAGCAAGGGGTGGAGGTAGAGCAAGGGGCGGAGGTAGAGCAAGGGGCGGAGGTAGAGCAAGGGGCGGAGGTAGAGCAAGGGGCGGAGGTAGAGCAAGGGGCGGGGGTAGAGCAAGGGGCGGAGGTAGAGCAAGGGGCGGAGGTAGAGCAAGGGGCGGAGGTAGAGCAAGGGGCGGGGGTAGAGCAAGGGGCGGGGGTAGAGCAAGGGGCGGGGGTAGAGCAAGGGGCGGGGGTAGAGCAAGGGGCGGGGGTAGAGCAAGGGGTGGGGGTAGAGCAAGGGGCGGGGGTAGAGCAAGGGGCGGGGGTAGAGCAAGGGGCGGGGGTAGAGCAAGGGGCGGGGGTAGAGCAAGGGGCGGGGGTAGAGCAAGGGGTGGGGGTAGAGCAAGGGGTGGGGGTAGAGCAAGGGGTGGGGGTAGAGCAAGGGGTGGGGGTAGAGCAAGGGGTGGAGGTAGAGCAAGGGGTGGAGGTAGAGCAAGGGGTGGAGGTAGAGCAAGGGGTGGAGGTAGAGCAAGGGGTGGAGGTAGAGCAAGGGGTGGAGGTAGAGCAAGGGGTGGAGGTAGAGCAAGGGGTGGAGGTAGAGCAAGGGGTGGAGGTAGAGCAAGGGGTGGAGGTAGAGCAAGGGGTGGAGGTAGAGCAAGGGGTGGAGGTAGAGCAAGGGGTGGAGGTAGAGCAAGGGGTGGAGGTAGAGCAAGGGGTGGAGGTAGAGCAAGGGGTGGAGGTAGAGCAAGGGGTGGAGGTAGAGCAAGGGGTGGAGGTAGAGCAAGGGGTGGAGGTAGAGCAAGGATTGGAGGTAGAGCAAGGGGTGGAGGTAGAGCAAGGGGTGGAGGTAGAGCAAGGGGTAGAGGTAGAGCAAGGGGTAGAGGTAGAGCAAGGGGTAGAGGTAGAGCAAGGGGTGGAGGTAGAGCAAGGGGTGGAGGTAGAGCAAGGGGTGGAGGTAGAGCAAGGGGCGGAGGTAGAGCAAGGGGCGGAGGAAGAGCAAGGGGCGGAGGTAGAGCAAGGGGCGGAGGTAGAGCAAGGGGCGGAGGTAGAGCAAGGGGCGGAGGTAGAGCAAGGGGCGGAGGTAGAGCAAGGGGCGGAGGTAGAGCAAGGGGCGGAGGTAGAGCAAGGGGCGGAGGTAGAGCAAGGGGCGGAGGTAGAGCAAGGGGCGGAGGTAGAGCAAGGGGCGGAGGTAGAGCAAGGGATGGGGGTAGAGCAAGGGGTGGGGGTAGAGCAAGAGATGGAGGTAGAGCAAGGGGTGGAGGTAGAGCAAGGGGTGGAGGTAGAGCAAGGGGTGGAGGTAGAGCAAGGGGTGGGGGTAGAGCAAGAGATGGAGGTAGAGCAAGGGGTTGGGGTACTACTGATAGGGTTAGGTTAAGAAATATAGGGCACCAAGTAACTTGTCAGTCCATAAGGAGTTGATAAAGCCAAAAATGCATCACAAAATACACTGTCATACATTAGATTCAAGCAAGCATTAAAGTGTACAACAATAGTCTTTTGTTAGGTCGCTAAGCTGGTATTTGATCATTTAATCAATGAAAGGCGGAGTCTTTTGTTAGATCACTAAGCTGATATTTGATCATTGGCTCAATGAAAGGTGGAGACTTTTGTTAGATCACTAAGCTGGTATTTGATCATTGGCTCAATGAAAGGTGGAGTCTTTTGTTAGATCACTAAATCATAAATCTTACTGCATCAAGTTACTTACTGACTGCCTGCATACTTGTCATATGAATCTATGCTCCGTCTGTAGCAGTGATATATACCAGTGATGTGACAGTAGTGACATATATCAGTGGTGTGAAAGTAGTTACATGTATCAGTGATGTGACAATAGTGTCAAAAATCAGTGATGTGACAGTAGTGACATATATCAGTGGTGTGACAGTAGTGACATATATCAGTGATGTGACAGTAGTGACATATATCAGTGGTGTGACAGTAGTGACATATATCAGTGATGTGACAGTAGTGACATATATCAGTGATGTGACAGTATTGACATATATCAGTGATGTGACAGTAGTGACATATATTAGTGATGTTACAGTAGTGACATATATCAGTGGTGTGAAAGTAGTTACATGTATCAGTGATGTGACAATAGTGTCAAAAATCAGTGATGTGACAGTAGTGACATATATCAGTGGTGTGACAGTAGTGACATATATCAGTGATGTGACAGTAGTGACATATATCAGTGATGTGACAGTAGTGATATATATCAGTGATGTGACAGTAGTGTCATATATCAGTGATGTGACAGTAGTGACATATATCAGTGATGTGACAGTAGTGATATATATCAGTGATGTGACAGTAGTGACATATATCAGTGATGTGACAGTAGTGACATATATCAGTGATGTGACAGTGGTGACATATATCAGTGAAATGAAGTACCAAACACTTACTACACAATAAAGTGTATACGACAGTCACAGATATCTTTAGACAAGGTAGTAGGATATGATGTAATAACTAGATCCTGTAGTAGTACTACATCACCTACTACTAACACAACAGTTCCCTTCAGTCTCTATTTACTAGCACACCTGTGTTCTTTCTCTTACTATTCTTCCTCTAAATCATTCCCATTCAAGGTGATTACTACCATTGAGGTCCAGTACCTACCCTCAATGGACTCTATCATCTGTCGTCTCCTGCGCGAGTCAATCCCACAATGCAACAGTAGTAAAGTGACTGCTGTTTGTAGCCGTTTACAGTCCAGTAATACAAATTACTCAACCGATGTAAAGTAGTATCACTTTTGCTCAATGCTAAATATATCTTCCTGGGTGTTGATCCTCAGTTGGAAAACTTTCCTTATAGGAGAAGGTTGACTAATTTGTCATCGCCAGCCAACTAGGTTTGGTTGTGACAGCAGAGCGTGGAGTCGAGCTTTAGAGGCGGGCAAGAGGAGACAATTACAAGCCTATGGTTCCTTAGTAGACTATAGACTTTGGTGAAGTCTACAAGACACCAACCACATATAGGTGTAAAGGTACCTTGATTATAGTGGTTACAATGATACAACATACGCAATGAAGTGATAGCTGTCTACATGTTATACCATTTAGGGTCCTACCACAGACATGGGCAGGGAAGGAGGGAGGGAAAAACTGAGTTCTGTAATAGTACTAAATGGAAAGAGGGGGCTATTCCTTGATTAGTTTTGTAACAAAATAATTTTATCTAGCTATCCGTGGTGTGAGGTCTAGTATAACTATTCGTCGGGGCAAGCCACCGCAAGTAAAGCAAAAATATCCATCTTACACAGAAGAGCGCACAACTCCAGTAATACATATAAGTGCACACAACTCCAGTAATACATACAAGTGCACACAACTCCAATCAATCACAACCCTCAGTATACAGGGACAGTGAAGCCTGTGTATAACATATGAGCTGAGGGGTGGAGCTATACACAACAGAAGTACTCTGTCTTACATTTATAGATAAAGTAATAATCAACTGGTGTCCATAAAACACTAATTAATTTATTTATAGATGATGGAGGCTTGAGAGACTTTCTCATAGGGGATCTGGGTGAAGGACAGCAGTCAGCGAGGGGCTCAGAGGAGTGGAGGAAGGGACTCGGTGAGGGGGAGAAGAGGAGTGGATGGGGTAAATTTTACTACTAACTTCTCCCACAATGTGACAATAGATAACTCTATTAGTTTGTGACAAACCAGTACATGTCTGGGTGTGGATATTATTTATATTTATCTATATGTAAATAGTTAGTGTGTACCAGCTTGTTGTATTACTGTTTTGTATATAAGGTACTATTGGTTACTCTAATTGATAACTCTATTGTAGTGATACTGCATTGTGGGAGAATGAGTAGCGAACCCAAAAGGAGAAAGAAGACAACTACTGAACAACCAATCAGCTCATTAGACTCAGATGTAGATGTTGCTCAACAACCAATCTCAGATGATCGATCTGATGGTGGACATGGTAGTGAAGGTAGGAATAGACTGAGTCCTACTGTGTTTCCCCCACAGGCTGGGTGCATGTACCAACCCTAACCATATATAAATAGTAGTAAGGCTGAGGTCTCTCAGTTAGTAGAAGAAATTGTATGAAATCCACAAACTAGTTATCAACTACACAAATGAGCTAGAAGTGAACTACATTTTAGTTTAAGTGAGTGACTTCTACTTGATTGGATATCTGGTATATCCTGTCTAGTACTTGATATTGTGGTTTACTTTGATTGGTTGGTATGGTTATGTTAGTTGGTCATTTTTGTAATGAAAATAATGATTTTGACAGGTATGTTGGGGATAGATTGTGACCAATAACTATACTATAAACCAGGTGATAGAATATAAAGTGATAGTATAATGTTTTTGCTGATTTGTTAGTCAGATAATTTTATGATAGCTGAAGGAGCTTTATGTTTTTACGAATTTGGTTTTCAGTTTCTAAAATACGGTCAGCCCAAGCGAGTCCATCTTTTGTCATAAAACTATATGTTTTGTTTTGTTTCGCATCAATTTTTTTTCATCAAAACTGAAAAGAAAGTACTGTAAATTATTATAATAATTAAACAAAAGAAAAGTGATTTGTTAGTATTAACAACCATCTTGTAGCATTAGGATGTTTGTATCACAATTATAGTTGATACAGAAATGTTACTGTGTGAAGGTAAAAAGATAATGTAATCAACATATGCTAAAGATGTAGGCGTTAAAGGTAGATTCAGTAAGTCATTAATACATGAAATAAAAAATATTGGTACTAAAAATCAGGTGACAGAATATAAAGTGGTAGTAAAGTGTTTTCGCTGATTTGTTAGTCAGATAAATTTCATGATAGCTGAAGGAGGTTTATGTTTTTACGAATTTTGTGTTCAGTTTCTAAAATATGGTCATCCAAGTGAGTCTATCTTTTGTCGTTAAACTATATGTTTTGCTTCAGATCAAAATTCTTTCCATTGAAAGGAAGAATATAATTTCGTGAATTATTATAATAAACAAAAGAAAAAGTCATTTGTTAGTATTGACAACCAGCTTGCAGCATTTGGATATTTATATCAAATTGTAATTTCAATTATAGTTTAATACAGAAATGTTACTGTGTGAAGGTAAAAAGATAATGTAATCAACATATGCTAAATATGTAGACGTTAAAGGTAGATTACGTGAGTCATTAATACATGAACTAAAAAATATTGGCGCCAAAATTCATCAGGTAAAGTTTGTCAAACTTCTTTTATTTTCACCAGTTGAAGCCTCAAAAATGATCTGGTAATCAAAAATGCTGTTTACAAATGATTTCATTGTCTAAGCAATCGAAAGCGTTTTTAAAATCTGAAAATGATAAAACTGCCAACTCATTTGGTAATTTGATGTTTTGACATTCAGAAACTCTTTTGTACAATATCAACGCATCAAGTTCCCTCTAGGAATCCAGTTTGTGAATGGGACTAGAGGCACTTGTTAATGTGTGTTTCAAAAATCTCGGACAAAACTAGTAAAATTGAATTTGGTCGGTAGTTAAATGGATTAGATAACCTGGAATTCCTCTCGCGGTCTTCCAGGTTATTGGGAAAGTGTGATCAATTAAAATTCTGTTAAATATGTTGGTTAAAATAAAAATTGTATATGGGATGGTTTACTTCAGCATTCTAACTGAGATTCTATTTAAACCAGTAGATTTTGAAGATGCTACATTTTTGAGATACAAGACTGGTGTGAATGGGGTAATTGAAGTCTTGTCAGATATTTGTGTGTCAGATATAAGAGTTGTCTCCCAAGTGGTTTGTGAGCAGTTTAGCAGCTGTAGTAAAATGATTGTCGAGAATAATGGAGAACATTCCGCGGCGTAAACCGGATGGAGACACATTGCATTGTTTGATATTGAGAGCTTCCACAAAGACTTGGTATTCCCAGTTTACAGGTTTTAATCTTATTTTTTATTATCAACTTTTTCTTTCTGTTATTAAATTTTGTAACAAAGTTTCTTTGTTTTTGTATTCATCCCAAGAGTCATTTATCTTCGATGAATTACACGATCTAATATTCTAGAGCTTTCTTATCCAACCAATTTGGTTAAGTACTTGATTTGACAAAACGGGTTTTTAACTTCACAGATTCAGAAGTTTTGTTCAAAAACAATTCTTTGAAAAAAACTACCTTCTAGTTATGTTTGTGCTGATGGGGCAATGGGTCCTGGTAGAGTAGTTTCACTTTAGTGATGCAACAGGAAGTAGTCTAGTTATGTTTGTGCTGATGGGGCAATGGGGTCCTGGCAGAGTAGTTTCACTTTAGTGATGCAACAGGAAGTAGTCTAGTTATGTATGTGTTGGTGGAGCAATGGGGTCCTGGTAGAGTAGTTTCACTTTAGTGATGCAACCAGAAGTAGTCTAGTTATGTATGTGCTGGTGGAGCAATGGGGTCCTGGTAGAGTAGTTTCACTTTAGTGATGCAACCAGAAGTAGTCTAGTTATGTATGTGTTGGTGGAGCAATGGGGTCCTGTCAGAGTAGTTTCACTTTAGTCATGCAACCAGAAGTAGTCTAGTTATCTATGTGTTGGTGGAGCAATGGGGTCCTGGCAGAGTAGTTTCACTTTAGTGATGCAACCAGAAGTAGTCCAGTCAATTGTTGAACTTATCAAAAGAAATCACAACTTGCTTGACTTTATTCTGATTTGTAACGTTTTAAGCAGTCGAAGTGACAAAACATGATCTCATTGAGAAAGCTCAAGGGATCATTGTAGCCTTTAAAAGTCTTTTCCTGAAAAGAATTTGGTTTATTCGCTTCAGAAAAATTAATTAATTTTGATGCTGATAAATACTCCGTAGAAGAGCCATAGTATTGTATTTCGAGTTTGATTGAGTTTGCATAAGTCGATTAATGAGAGTGCTCCGTTGTTGTGAATTACTGTGTCCTGCTTCAACAGTGTCAATGTACTGAAATATTAATAGATGATTTATGTGAATGGCGCATCATCGGTATTATACACCCCATACCTATCTTCTGCTCTTGAATCGTAAAAAAGTTTGCATATGTTTTTGAGAGAGAGGAGAGAGGAGAGAGGAGAGAGGAGAGAAGAGAGAGATTCCCTTATGGGGCTCTATTGTGCTATTGTGTGGCTCCTGAAAATGAATATTTGTTTTACTGCACCGCGATAAACATACACAAACACTTTGAGAGCTGAAAGAGACACATAAGCTCATGGCCATACCAATATATTAGTGAGAAGATAACCCTAAAGTGAAAGTACAGATAAGATGAGCTGACTTTAGTTAATACTAACGGTAATGTAGGATCTTAGCAATCAGACTTCCTGTCTCATTAGTACTAAAACTGTTGGGACCCCATTAAATTATGTATTCATTTAGTAGTGGGTAGAGCTATGTATTTAGTGGGTGGAGCTATGTATTTAGTGGGTGGAGCTATGTATTTGGAGGGTGGAGCTATATATTTGGAGGGTGGAGCTATGTATTTAGTGGGTGGAGCTATGTATTTAGTGGGTGGAGCTATGTATTTAGTGGGTGGAGCTATGTATTTAGTGGGTGGAGCTATGTATTTAGCGGGTGGAGCTATGTGATTAGTGGGTGGAGCTATGTGATTAATGGGTGGAGCTATGTATTTGGAGGGTGGAGCTATGTATTTAGTGGGTGGAGCTATGTATTTAGTGGGTGGAACTATGCATTTAGTGGGTGGAGTTATGTATTTAGTGGGTGGAGCTATGTATTTAGTGGGTGGAGCTATGTATTTAGTGGGTGGAGCTATGTATTTAGTTGGTGGAGCTATGTGACTAGTGGGTGGAGCTATGTATTTGGAGGGTGGAGCTATGTACTTAGTGGGTGGAGCTATGTATTTATTGGGTGGGGTTATGTTCTTAGTGGGTGGAGCTATATATTTAGTGGGTGGAGCTGTGTGTTTAGTGGGTGGAGCTATGTATTTAGTGGGTGGAGCTATGTATTTAGTGGGTGGAGCTATGTATTTAGTGGGTAGAGCTATGTATTTAGTGGGTGGATTTATGTATTTAGTGGGTGCAGCTATGTATTTAGTGGGTGGAGCTATGTATTTAGTGGGTGGAGCTATGTATTTGGAGGGTGGAACTATGTATTTAGTGGGTGGAGCTACGTATTTATTGGGTGGAGCTATGTATTTAGTGGGTGGAGCTATGTATTTAGTGGGTGGAGCTATATATTTAGTGGGTGGAGCTATGTATTTAGTGGGTGGGGCTATGTATTTAGTGGGTGGAGCTATGTATTTAGTTGGTGGAACTATGTATTTAGTGGGTAGAGCTATGTATTTAGTGGGTGGAGCTATGTATTTATTGGGTGGAGCTATGTATCTAGTGGGTGGAGCTATGTATTTAGTGGATGGAGCTAATGTATTTAGTGGGTGGAGCTATGTATTTAAGGGGTGGAGCTATGTATTTATTGGGTGGAGCTATGTATTTAGTGGGTGGAGCTATATATTTACTGGGTGGAGCTATGTATTTAGTGGGTGGGGCTATGTATTTAGTGGGTGGAGCTATGTATTTAGTTGGTGGAACTATGTATTTAGTGGGTGGAGCTATGTATTTAGTGGGTGTAGCTATGTATTTATTGGGTGGGGCTATGTATTTAGTGGGTGGAGCTATGTATTTAGTGGATGGAGCTAATGTATTTAGTGGGTGGAGCTATGTATTTAGTGGGTGGAGTTATGTATTTGGAGGGTGGAGCTATGTATTTATTGGGTGGAGCTATGTATTTATTGGGTGAAGTTATGTATTTGGTGGGTGGAGCTATGTATTTAGTGGGTGGAGCTATGTATCTAGTGGGTGGAGCTATGTATTTAGTGGGTGGAGCTATGTATTTAGTGGGTGGAGCTATGTATGTAGTGGGTAGAGCTATGTATGCAGTGATATGTGGTGTTATTTATACCATCTCTCATGTCCGCCAATCATGAGTAACCGTGTACTCTGGAGGCTTAGAATATTTTTGGCAACGGTACAGCGACGGTTCGGCGATGGTACGGCGACAGTACGGCGACGATACGGCGACGGTACGGCGACGGTACGGCGACGGTACGGCGACGGTACGGCGACGGTACGGCGACGGTACGGCAATGGTACGGCGACGGTACTGCAATGATACGGCAACGGTACGGCAACGATACGGCAACGATACGGCAACGATACGGCAACGGTACGGCAACAATACGGCAACGGTACGGCAACGGTACGGCAACGGTACGGCAATGGTACGGCAACGGTACGGCAATGGTACGGCAACGATACGGCAATGATATGGCAATGATACGGCAATGATACGGCAACGATACGGCAATGGTACGGCAATGATACGGCAATGGTACGGCAACGGTACGGCAATGGTACGGCAACGGTACGGCAATGGTACGGCAACGGTCAACAAAGATACGGCAATGATACGGCAATGATACGGCAACGACACGGCGACGGTATGGCAATGATACGGCAACGGTACGGCAACGGTACGGCAACGATACGGCAATGATACGGCAACGATACGGCAACGATACGGCAACGGTACGGCGACGGTACGGCGACGGTACGGCGAGGATACGGCGACGGTACGGCAATGGTACGGCGACGGTACGGCAATGATACGGCAACGGTACGGCAACGATACGGCAACGATACGGCAATGGTACGGCAATGATACGGCAATGATACGACAACGGTACGGCAACGGTATGGCAACGGTATGGCAACGGTACGGCAATGATATGGCAATGATACGGCAATGATACGGCAACGATACGGCAATGGTACGGCAACGGTACGGCAATGGTACGGCAACAGTCAACAAAGATACGGCAATGATACGGCAATGATACGGCAACGGTACGGCAACGGTACGGCAATGGTACGGCAATGGTACGGCAACGGTACGGCAATGATATGGCAATGATACGGCAATGATACGGCAACGATACGGCAATGGTACGGCAATGATACGGCAACGGTACGGCAACGGTACGGCAACGGTACGGCAATGGTACGGCAACGGTCAACAAAGATACGGCAATGATATGGCAATGATACGGCAACGACACGGCGACGGTACGGCAATGATACGGCAACGGTACGGCAACGGTACGGCAACGATACGGCAACGATACGGCAACGATACGGCAATGATACGGTAACGATACTGCAACGATACGGCGACGGTACGGTGAGGATACGGCGACGGTACGGCAATGGTACGGCGACGGTATGGCAATGATACGGCAACGGTACGGCAACGATACGGCAATGATACGGCAACGATACGGCGACGGTACGGCGACGGTACGGCGAGGATACGGCGACGGTACGGCAATGGTACGGCGACGGTATGGCAATGATACGGCAACGGTACGGCAACGATACGGCAACGATACGGCAACAATACGGCAACGGTACGGCAATGGTACGACAACGGTACGGCAACGGTACGGCAACGGTACGGCAACGGTACGGCAACGGTACGGCAACGGTACTGCAACGGTACGGCAATGGTACGGCAATGGTACGGCAACGGTACGGCAATGATATGGCAATGATACGGCAATGATACGGCAACGATACGGCAATGATACGGCAATGATACGGCAATGGTACGGCAACGGTACGGCAATGGTACGGCAACGGTACGGCAATGGTACGGCAACAGTCAACAAAGATACGGCAATGATACGGCAACGACACGGCAACGGTACGGCAATGATACGGCAACGGTACGGCAACGGTACGGCAATGATACGGCAATGATACGGCAACGGTACGGCAATGATACGGCAACGATACGGCAACGGTACGGCAATGATACGGCAATGGTACGGCAACGGTACGGCAACGGTACGGCAACGGTACGGCAACGGTACGGCAACGGTACGGCAACGGTACGGCAACGGTACGGCAACGGTACGGCAACGGTACGGCAACGGTACGGCAACGGTACGGCAACGGTACGGCAACGGTACGGCAATGGTACGGCAATGATACGGCAATGATACGGCAACGATACGGCAATGGTACGGCAATGGTACGGCAACGGTACGGCAATGGTACGGCAACGGTACGGCAATGGTACGGCAACGGTCAACAAAGATACGGCAATGATACGGCAATGATACGGCAACGACACGGCAACGGTACGGCAATGATACGGCAACGGTACAGCAATGATACGGCAACGGTACGGCAATGATACGGCAACGATACGGCAATGGTACGGCAACGACACGGCAACGGTACGGCAATGATACGGCAACGGTACAGCAATGATACGGCAACGGTACGGCAATGATACGGCAACGATACGGCAACGGTACGGCAATGATACGGCAACGGTACGGCAATGGTACGGCAACGGTACGGCAACGGTACGGCAACGGTATGGCGACGGTACGGCGATGGTACGGCAACGGTACGGCGACGGTACGGCAATGGTGCGGCAATGGTACGGCAATGGTACGGCAATGATACGGCAATGGTACGGCAATGATACGGCAATGGTGCGGCAATGATACGTATCATTTAACTGCTTTTCTACTATTTGACTTTTACAATTATTAGTCTTTAAGACAATTTTAAAAATAGTTTGAAGGTAAAATTTATCAAATTTTTAGTTTCCCTCATAAGAAATTAGATTAACCTTTTTTCTGGTTACCTTGTTTACTTTGCAGAACAAAATATATTACAAAAGGCTTTAAACAGTATTGCTATCATATCAATTGTTTTTTTTATAACAATTTCTTTTGATTCACAATTTAATTACTTGTTAATAGCATATCGCTATGATTCATCAATGTAAATGTACTAACTGCAGATTTATTATATCAAAAGGTGGTTCATGAGGACAATTTGTTTTTTATGATGAAGGTCCATATAGTTTTGGAGCTACACCTATATCTATACCTCTATGTCACATACACTTGTTATTGTGGTGACCTACACCTATATCTATACCTCTATGTCACATACACATGTTATTGTGGTGACTTACACCTATATCTATACCTCTATGTCACATACACATGTTATTGTGGTGACCTACACCTCTATCTATACATCTATGTCACATACACATGTTATTGTGGTGACTTACACATATACCTATACCTCTATGTCACCTACACATGTTATTGTGGTGACCTACACCTATATCTATACCTCTATGTCACATACACATGTTATTGTGGTGACCTACACCTATATCTATACCTCTATGTCATATACACATGTTATTGTGGTGACTTACACCTATATCTATACCTCTATGTCACATACACATGTTATTGTGGTGACTTACACCTATATCTATACCTCTATGTCACATACACATGTTATTGTGGTGACTTACACCTCTATCTATACCTCTATGTCACATACACATGTTATTGTGGTGACTTACACCTATATCTATACCTCTATGTCACATACACATGTTATTGTGGTGACTTACACCTCTATCTATACCTCTATGTCACATACACATGTTATTGTGGTGACTTACACCTATATCTATACCTCTATGTCACATACACATGTTATTGTTGTAGTATTTACAGTCTGGTACAGACACTCTGGGCAGGATGAGCTAGATAGAATACCAGGAGACTCCCAAGTGAATGAGAAGTGTGTAGGGGATATCCTAGAGGATATAGGAGACAACTATATCACTCATATGGTACTAGAGGGTAGTGTAATCCCTTCCCTACACACAGTAGCACCCAGGCTACATGAGCTATATATAAGGGAGCTGACAGATGGTACACAACTCAACAGGTATATCTACCTGTGTATATAATATAAATATAGATAAAAACAGTTGTATGCAGTAACCAACAAATAGCACCTGTAGTAATGATATAGATAGCTATTGGATATGAACTGTTGACACAATTATGTAACAGGAAGTGATGTAATACACAAATAAAATGTAGTATTCAGCGTGTTGTATGCCTCCAACAACATCTACTGTACAATAACAGTAAATTTAAATGGTAGAAATATACTGAAGTGATGTAGAGCTCATTGTAGAGCAATGCTTTATGTCATGTGACTAAAACTCAAATACATAAATTCTGACAATCCTCCCTCACAAATATAAAACCAAATATTATACAAAGTTATTCTGTAGATCTGACACACTTATTGGTATGTTACTGATATTTTATGGTCTGTTTATTTGATGTCTACTATTTCCCCTCCCTACTTTTGTTTTATACATAAACCATTGGTACTCACTGTATATTATGTATATATTACAGACTAGCTGGGCTCAAACACTTGAGTAGGTTGTCTCTCTTGGTCATAGACCTCAGCTCAGGTGTACTACAGTGTATAACTGAGCTGTCTAGTCTGACTTCTCTCACCCTGGTGCACTGTAAGCTGACAGAGCTGCCAGCTAAGTGAGTACAAGTATATATAATGCTAGCTTGTATCCTCCCTGGGTTCTACTGTTGTGAATTACAGAGTACATATAAGCAGTATTTTATCCATTTGAAATATTTGTTCTCTCATTATGTAATGTTCAATTAAAGTCAGCAATCAATTTATTCCATAATTTTATGCTTTAATTGTTTAGCTTCAGCTCCAGTAAGACAAACTCCATCAGCACTTGAAGGCTGTTTGCATAAACTTACTTGTAATTAAAAATCTTGACAAATCATTCCGGAAGCTTCACTTGTGTAAATAAAGCTTAATAGAGGCACAAAAATATTTTTTATTAGTGTATCAGTTCCTGCAATAAAGTTTTACGTCACTTTTTCATTTTGCTTTTTCATCAAATAAATTAGAAACTGAAATGCTGATCAAAATCTGTTTAAAAACTTTAGAAAAAAAATATTCTTATTGCTGGCTATGGATTAGATTACTCACTGTATATTATGTATATATTACAGGCTAGCTGGGCTCAAGCACTTGAGTGAGTTGGCTCTCTTGTACATAGACCTCCGGTCAGTAGTACTACAGTGTATAACTGAGCTGTCTAGTCTGACTTCTCTCCACCTGCTAAACTGTAACCTGACAGAGCTACCAGCTAAGTGAGTACAAGTATATATAATACTAGCTTGTATCCTCCCTGGGTTCTACTGTTGTGAATTACAGAGTACATTTAGGCAGTATTTTATCTATTTGAAGTATTTGTTGTGTCATTATGTAATGTTCAATTAAAGTCAGCAATCAATTTATTCCATAATTTTATGCTTTAATTGTTTAGCTTCAGTTCCAGTAAGACAAACTCCATCGGTACTTGGAGGCTGTTTGCATAAAATGTTTTTAGTTATAATTTTAGAATTTAGCAAATCATTCCTATCATGTCAATATAGCTTAATAGAAGTACCAAATCATTCCTATCGTGTCAATATAGCTCAATAGAAGTACCAAATCATTCCTATCGTGTCAATATAGCTTCGTAGAAGTACCAATATATTTTTCATCAGTTGTGGAGGATGTGGGTGTGTGTTATAAGGGAGTGGTAGCATGCCTACACCATATTCCATCACTACTATACTTATGACAGCTGTTTGTATTACTTGTATTAATTTGGGCTCAATGCCCTTTCTAATGATGCCTGTCTTCTATCGATGCAAAGGAAACAAAGATCTAGTAGCACTTTGGCTCCAGAGCAACCTTCTATTCCTTCTAACAAGCTGAGCGCCTAATGCTCAAACGACTGTAGTCAGGCAGACTCACTAGGAAGGGTGGGGTATTATCTTCTCTTCCCCTCTTTTTGGCTAATTCATCTGGAAACATCTCAGTGAGACAGCTGCACTGAGCAATAACAACCAAGAAGCTATTTTATACAAAAAGCTCCAAAACATTAACCAATCAGAATGCAGCAACATTAAAACTTTATGGTAATTTATAGCTATGTTACAAGTGCAGCAGACAAACAAAAATGTGTAAACAACGTAACATGATGTTGGTGAATAGACAATGACATTGACTATGAAACTATTAAAAGTTAAGATTTTTGTTCCATGATAATATTTATAATAATACTTTCTTCCAGTATAACATTTATTGCATGGCTGACCTCTCATCCGCTTATAACGCAATGTCATATTGTGGGAGATTTGTGTGATAGATAGTGCTAACTCCCCCCCCCCAAACCCCCCCCCCTTACACCCCTGGTGCCCTTAGTCATAAATCGTTACCCCACCAGAACCCTACCCCCCCCCCCCCCCCCCCGGGGTTACTCCGAATCCCCTGGAAAATGGATACCGGCTGTCTCCAATCATTATCCTCCTATATATAGCAAAATTAGCTACCCCGAAATTACCCCGAACCACTCCGGATCCCGGACCCCGACCCGGGATCCAGCTACATTGATTCAGATAGCCTGAGCCCTCCTGAACGCGATGCACTTTACAGAATCGGAATCGGAGCATTCCTTCTCTCAGGACCACAGGATAGGATACGGCCTACCCTTATAAGGACTGGAAAGTTACCAGCTACCAAAAAGAGCGGCAACAAGTGCCCAGGGCAAAGTACCATGTGCTTTGCTACGTGATTGGACTGTTTATTTGTTATGCATTGTGTTAAGTCTTACCATTGGCAATTGCCTTGCACCCTGTATTTTCATTCGCTGTACCTAATAAGGTAATGAAGTTGCACCCTTTTCTCTATAAATAGAGCTGCTGTGCCTTGGGCAGGCAGTTGTTGTAGAGTTGTTGAAGTATAAGTACCCTTTTACTTGTGAATATAATAAAGTATCTATTCTGATAAACACATTTCTACTACGTTTGAGTCGAGGGCTCATGAGTTGTTAACGTCGTTGGAGATAGAGAGAAAGGAGTGGAAGAGAGAGAGGTAGAGAATCCGTTGTGTAGCTAATAGAAGAGGCAAATCTATTGCAATATTAGATTTTTCCTCCAGTAGATGGCTATGTTATGATGCTGATGTGGAATATAAGAGTTTTCATTAGACCATGTATTGTTGTGGGTTTCAATGTCATACACTTCTGCGCACACTGTTAGTAGTAATATATGAGCAGATCTCCCTACCAAGTGTTTTTTTGTGGATTTGATCTGGGGGTTGAGGCAATGGGTTACGACGTTGGATGAATTCGCCGAGTTTATATTGTATTTTACTTGAGGGGCATTTGAGTGGCATTTGAGTGGCATTTAAGTGGCATTTGAGTTTTGATTATTTTTTTACTTAATTTGAACTCATATGGCAGCTAGATTTTGCATGTATGGCATTTGATTTTTTTGATAGTTTTAACATTGTATATAAATGAAAACGTGATAAGATTGTATGGTTATTGGAAGTTAAGATGTTGACAGAGGATGATGTTGAGATGAGACCGATGAATGAAGTTGATACTATTGATGGTACTGAACGTGATATGATAGATGTTTTACCGAGTATGAAGCGTAAAGCGTTGATAATTATGATAATTTTGGTATTTGTCGTAGGGCTTTCCACTTTTGGAGGTGTTACTGAGTTTAGTATGTATGAAGAAGCTATGGAAAAAATACAAAAAGCGAGAAACTCTCCTGTTGGAATCATAAATGAAACTACTGTTGATTGATGAACATCTTTTTATGATGAATGGGAAACCTGAAGATTATGACCCGAGGATGCGATCTCCTTTTACAGCAATGATTGCAGGACCAACTGGATCGGGAAAGACGCAAGCGATTTTTCAAATGATTGAAGCTAGTCAGACTATAGCACACCCTCCACCAACAGAGATTCACTACTGTTATGGAGCCTACCAAAAAGCCTTTGATGATGTATCAGGAGTGATTTTTCAGAAGGCATGATAGATATCACAGTGAGTTTTCCCAGAGATGGTAAAAATCGATGGCTGATAATTGATGATCTCATGGATGAAGTTTCTGGTAAAGCCGATGCTAATGCTTTGTATACAAAACATAGTCATCATTTGAACATAAGTGTGTTTTTTATTGTTCAGAATCTGTTTTTAAAAGGAAATCGTACAATTTCCTTGAATAGTCATTATTTTTTTCTTTTTAAAAACCCTAGAGATGCTTCTTCTATTTCCTATTTGGCTCGACAATGTTTTCCATCAAAAGTAAAATATGTACAAGAGGCTTTTGAAGATGCGACAAAGAAACCATATTCTTATTTACGAAGAGATACGACTCAACAAACGAATGATCAACATAGACTATTGGGAAATTTTACATCAGTTCTCCCTATGATATTATATGTACCCAAGTAAAAGGATATAAATACAATTACTATTCGCTTCACCTCAATCATATTTTGTTATTCAACGACGCAACACGAAAGCGTTATAATGTCTAAAGCTTTGGAGAAAAAATTAACAAGAAATGCAGCTGTGTTGTTATCGCTCAACAATGCAACCTTTGCTATTCAAAAGTCTGTTATAGCCAAAGCCAAAAAGAAGTTTATTATGACTCTAATGGAATGCGCTAAAGCTATTATAAATGGAACGATACCATTGACATCATCTCAGTATAATGAGTTGCAGCGAAACGTGAAGGATATTAGCGCTTTAGTAAGAAAATCAACGTTAGATGATAAGAAAGCTGTATTGCAAAAAGGAGGATTTTTAGGCGCTCTACTAGGACCTATCATCAGCAATATAGTTCCTGGGTTACTTAAAAGTGTGCTAGGCGGAGGGAGAAGATAAAGATGAAACTCTCAACACGAATGATGCGAAATAGAATGGCGATTTTAGCTCTGGATGATCTGAGTAAGAAAGGAAAAATCGCTATAGTCGAAAAGGCCAACTCAGATTTGTTTCAATCATTGATAGAAAGTGTTAAAAATATTATATTAGGTAATGTTCCTCTTGATTCTGAGCAGTTTTTTGAGTTGCAGCGTTACAAGAAGGAGCTACATAAACTTAGTGGTAGAGGGACAGTTGATGATAAGCGTAAAATTTTGATTCAGAGTGGTAGAGGAAATCTTTTGGATGCTATTATAAAACCTATTGTATCTGTTTTATCATCAATAAAAAGATGAATCGTCAGCCTTTAACATTCTCCAGACGTAATTTTATACTCACTGAAGATGAATACTATAGATTAACGGAAAGAAAGGATAATAAAACAGTGGTAAAGGAAGAGAAAACCAGACCTCCATTGTATTATAATCCTATGGAAGCTATAACAGTGAGAAATATGAAGCGAAAGCGAAATGATCTACTGGAAACGACTTATGATTCTGACTTATCCTCATACGAAAAGTTAGATGAAAATGTTGAAAACCTACGTAGGTATTTGTCTGATGTCAAAAAGATTAAAAATAACCAAAACCAGACACAAAAGGATAGTTGGAATTTCATTAAGAAAAAAAAGATAGAGTCTACTTTTCCTTTGGCCAATAGCACAGTTATTGATAATAAACCTAATGTCTTTTCACCAAATGTTGATAAAGACAATGAGTTAGAATCAGTGAAAGTGGTTGATGATGATGATGATATTGGGATGGAATTAATAAAAGGAAGGTTGTTTGATACTGAAGACACAACCTTACTAGGAAGTACATTTCTTACTGATGGAGAAGATGAGCACGATAGTGAAAGCGAAAATTTAAAAGAGTTTGAAAAAAAAGCAGCTGATTTAACAACAAAAAAGAGTGATCAAACGATCGCTGTCAGAATGTTGAATAATCTGAGTAAAATTGGTAGATTCGACTCGGAGAAGAACAGACTGAAAATTGGAGAACGTTGGTTGAATCCTAAGACTTCCAAAACTTTACTACGAGACGTTCTAACCGAAGGAGGTAAAATACAATCGGGAAATACCAATTACAGTAAATTTAAAAGCTTGCTAACTGATGAAGGAATCACAACTGTCAGAAGATCCCCGCATCAAACACGTAAGAGTCAGAAGAAAAAGTTGGTCGTTCCCGGTACTAATTCATGGACATCGACACGCTAAAAGAGTTGTATTACAATCCTGCATTACATACATCTCTACGAGGAGCTAGAGCTTTACTGAAAGCTTGTAGAAAACGAGAGGGAGAAAAAAGAATCCGTGAATGGTTGAGTGGTGAGGATGCCTACACGTTACATAAAAAAGTTGTAACCAAGTTTAAGCGACGCCCTACAATTGTAGCTGGAATAGGGGAACAGCTACAGGTAGATTTGATGGATGTTCGATCTCGAAGAGATGAAAATAATAATGCAGCATTTTTACTGACTGCTATTGATTCTTTATCTAGAAAAGGTTGGGCTGTGCCGCTCATCAACAAATCAGGACCGGTAGTAGCAAGAGGATTGAGAAGAATACTAGAAGGGGAAAACTATAAAGCTTTACAATCTGATAAAGGTAAAGAGTTTGACAACGTCAATGTCAAGACTCTGCTGGCGGAAAAAAAAATCAAGCGCTTTACAACCGAAAATGAAACGATAAAGGCATCAATGGTGGAGCGTTTTAACAGAACTTTAAAAGAGAAGATATATAGATATTTGACATATAAAGATGATGATAGATACATTGATGTTTTACCAGAAATGGTTAATGCATACAACAACACAATTCATGGTGCTATAGGTATGAGACCAAATGATGTGAATTTTCAAAATCAAGAACTTGTATGGAATCGTGTGTATGAAGGAGGTGAACATAGTTTAACTCAAGAAGCAAAACTAAAGATTGGGGATTATGTGAGAATAAGTAAGGCAAAAGGAGTGTTTGAAAGAGGATACACCCCGAATTGGACGATTGAGATTTTTATAATCACTGATGTACTTATTGATGAAAAACCTGTTGTATATAGGGTGAAAGATTTAGCTGAGGAGATGATTGATGGCACCTTTTACGAAAAAGAGTTGCAAAAAGTAAAAAAACCCACGATTTTCAGAATTGAAAAGATATTGGGAAGAAGAATGAGAAGAGGTAAAAGACAGATTCTGGTTAAGTGGTTAGGTTATGGAGAAAAGTTCAATGAGTGGGTAGATGAATAGTTTATAAGGAAACAACGCTTGATATAATCATCATACATTGGGAAAATGTCGATGCTGATAACTTTACCCTCAAACTCTAGTGGTGAAAAGTTTCCTGATAATAACAATTCCGAATTTACAGTGAGACTGTATAAATATTTGGTTATCAATGGTGGTAAATGGGAGGTAGCTCTGCTAGATATGACTTATTCTAATAATTGGAAAAGTGTTACCGAAGGGAAAATATATCTAGAAAAGACTAATGTCTCTGGTAAAAGCGAAAAGTCCTTCATCCTAATCGGTAATGGAAGATATGATAGTATAGAGGAGTTGGAGGAGATTATACGAAAGAGAATGAATGAAATGGATTTAGACAAGAAATTCGCCATCTCCTACAACAAGATCACCAACACCGCTTTACTAACTAACAGTGATCCTGATACTGCCATAAGCTTTTCCAAAGATATAGCATATATTTTTGGATTTGAATCAAAAACTACATACCCTCATGGTAGATACAATAATATCACACCCCCTGATATAAATTCCGGTTTAACATCCCTGTATGTTTATTCCAACATTGTTGATAATAGAATGGTAGGAGATACGAATGTACCTTTATTGAGAGTAGTTCCAGTTCAAGGAAAGAAGAATAGCGTTGTGTATCAAGAATTTAAAAATCCTCACTATGTTGACGCTTCATCACTAAATAGTGATATGATTCAAGTACT
Source organism: Cryptosula pallasiana (assembly GCA_945261195.1). Classification (NCBI taxonomy): domain Eukaryota; kingdom Metazoa; phylum Bryozoa; class Gymnolaemata; order Cheilostomatida; family Cryptosulidae; genus Cryptosula; species Cryptosula pallasiana. The sequence continues at coordinate 26,906,431 of OX183136.1, read as the reverse complement.
TATAACGAGTGACGACGGTCAACGAATACCATTTGATGGTGGAAAGGTTGTGTTGACGGTTCACTTTAGAGAGAAACAATTATAATGAGTTTGGTACGATACACCCCTGAGGATTCAAAAGATTTTTTTGATGAGCACTACAAGATGCAAGCTGGAAATGGAATTGGAGTGTATAGTGGACGACGAGTGATGCCTAATATGAGAGGAAATGGAACTGGTAGTATTTTTTCAAGTTTACTTAAATCTGCAGCACCAATGCTGAAAAGAGGAGCAATTAGTTTGGGGAAAAGAACACTGACTGTAGGTGGAAATGTAGCGCGTGATGTCATCGATGGACAAAGTTTTGCAGCGTCAGCAAAGAAGAGGGGGATGGCAGAGTTGAATGATCTGGGGGGAGATGTGTTCAATGCAATCCGTCCAGATAGTATGAAAAGGAGAAAAACAAGAGGTGGAAAGAAGAGGAGAGGTGTTGGTAAACGTGGTATATTTTAATAGCAGTAGAATCCGGTATAAAGACAGCTGAGCTTGATATCTATATTCATTAAGCGGTAACGCTTCAAGCATTCATCACTCGCAAAAGATGGCTAGTCTAAATGGAACAACAGGTAATAAGTTGGAAGGTTCTTCCTACAACATAAATCCAACGTTGGATGTATTTGCTACGGAACCAACAAACATATCGGTAGAAAGATCGGAATATGTTGTCATCAGACCTGATAGGTTAGATCCTTATGGTAGTATTGAGTTAACCTTAACATTACACAGATCTCTACAACTCATTTCTGCAAGTTGAAGCCACGGTTGTTCAAGATGATGGAACCGATATTGGCGGTAATGATGATGATGCAGCTGTGTGGATGGGGGATTCAATGCATACATTATTCAGCGAGTTGAAAATGTCGATAGAAGGAACCACCGTTGAATACGCTAACAACTACGGTTTACGCTCCTACTTTTCACAACTACTCGAAAACAGTGCAGAAAGAAAGAAATATCAAGGTAAGATGGAAGGATGATTGTATGATGATTCAACTAGCAAAGACGCTGCTGATCACAAAACCGCTGATAAGAAAAAGAGGAGAGCTCTAATCATAGGTGGAAAGACAATAGAATTAACTGGAAAACCTCATCTCGCATTATTTCAGCAGAAAAAACTAACAATACCAGGTCCTACTATGCAGCTGGAGTTTGAGCGTGCCTCTGCCAAACTAGCTTTGTTTGCTGCGAATGAGGCACCTGCAGGAGGGGCAAAGATTAGAATTGATAAATTTGAACTTCATCTTTGTAAAGTTAAGGTGAATCCTACAATACAAAACTCCCAACTCAGTTTGGCATTGGAAGGTCACAACTACATTTATCCTGTTGATCGAAAACGGATAAAACTATATGGAATTCGTGCTGGTGTTGCGCAGATCGACATCACTTTGGAAGAAAACAAACAAAAACCTAAACAAATTTATTTAGGTTTAGTTGATCACAACGCAATGAACGGACGTTTCGCCTTAAATCCATATAGAATGCAGCATGCTAGTGTTGATAGTATTGTATTGAGAGTTGGTGATTGTCCAATTGGAAGGAGATTTGAACCAAATTATGCTAGAGGAATTTTTGGAAGAGAATATCATCAGTTTCTACACGCTACCGGAACTTTGCTTGAAGGTGATAGTCTTGGTATTACGAAAGAACAATACCTTGATGGTACTACACTTTATGGATTTGATTTGACTGGTGATTTTCTTAAAGAAGGTTTTCACTCTATGAAAAATGTCACAACAAGTGTGGAAATTCGTTTTAGCACTAACACGACTGATGGATTATCCCTGGTAGCATACTTTGTAAAAGACGGTGTGTTGGAGATGGATAGCATTCTTCAATTAACTATCGGAGGAGACGCAGTGCTTTAAACAGAAAGTTAGAGATGAATACCATACAAATTCGTTCGATCTTATCTTCAGACGTTTTATGTCAAAGCGTAGGGATTCATGTTGGAGCTAGAGAACAGTTTTGGAAGCAAATTTGCAATTTTCCAACAGGATGTTTCGTATTCAACACCCATTATTCTCATCAACCCGGGGAGCATTGGTTGGCTGTGTACGCTAATGATTCAGAGGTAGATTTTTTTGACTCGTTTGGACGTTCTGTTTCCTTTTACCCAGATGTAAATGAAATACTAAGTATTCATGGAGGATATGAAACAATACAAAGTAATGAAACACAACTACAAAGTTTTTTGTCAACTGTATGTGGCGATTATTGTGTATACTTTTGTTTACTGAGAAGTAGAGGGTGGAGTATGGATGAAATTGTTAGAAGTTTACGAGATATAGGAGATAGTGAGATGAGAGATCACTCAATACGGAGATTCATCATACAGACATATCCTAACTTCGAGTTCATTCAAGATAATACAGTAGAAGGGATAGATGGAGTACATATACAAGGAACTAATTTACTAAGTAAATTGTTAAAATAGATTATTATACTTGATTTTTATTTGTTATAATAAATAAAATGAATAAAATACAACTTATCTCATTATTTGCGCTAAACACTACAGAACCTATAAAAACTATTATTTTGTAATGTTTCAAGCAAGAAATAAATAAGTTCTTCTCATTTTCTTCCTCAGGAGCGCTCTTTAGCTATATCTAAAAGACATAGTAACTAATGACTCTATCATACATAGTTATATGAATTAATTTCACAAAAAATACTTCGGAGCTTTTTTTAAAATAGATATGAAACTTACCATCATAGAAGACGAGTCACATCCTTTGTGTTATCGATTAAGACTTCGATGTACTGTTCTGGACAATTCTCTTTTTCATTTTCATCAAAGTAGGAGAGACAGCTGTGTTGCAGCGAAGTATCAAACAGTTCTGAGGTTTGAATGAAAGCTTGAAGAGCCGAGAGTAGAATGATATCATAGGAAATCATGTTGTTCGTATTTTGTCCTAGTCCTTTGAATACGATTACACCACTTTTTTCAGCCACCACAGATGAAGCTATTTGAGCAGGGATGCTAAGATCTCCAATCAATAGCTCTCCATTCACCATGCATCTGTAATTAGCCACTATAATATCGGCAGTCTTGTTCCAACGAGTATCACATTTTCTTAGCATTCCAGGATTCTCATAAGCTATAACACTTCCTGACGGAAAATCGTGTAGGTGAGCGACAGTGAAATGAGCCTGTATTTGTCTCAAACTCTTGTTGTACAATGAGTTGAATGGATCGTTGATCTTTCGATTACACCCTTGAGATTCAGCAGTACGAAAAATCGCATCTCCTGTCTTTCCTTCTCCCATATAAATTAAAACAATTGGACGTGTTTGCTTAGCTTTATTAACAAGCAGTCCTATTTCGGTTGAAACATCACTCTTCACCCGAGTTCTCTTTTTATCCTTTCGGTAGTTGTAAATGATGACACACTTTGATTCATCACGAAATTCAACAGACAACACCTCCATAACCGTTGGTACTGGTAGTTCGCAGATTTCCATGAGCTCTTCAAGTTTTTCTAGACTATCTGGAGAGAGAGAGTTTATTAACCCGGCGCTCTTGTAGGTGAGAGTGGTTAGTTCATTACTTCCAGCATCTTGAAAGGGTATTCTGACGTGACGAAAAAGCGTTTCGTCTCCAACAGCCGACAAAGCTGGTTTTTTGCACTTCAAGCCAGTTTCAATATCATCTTTTGTCAAATCAATGAAAGATCGTTTCCTCATCGATGTTCTTTTTGAAGACAGCTTGTTAGTAGGAGATGTGAATGAAGTAAAATCTTGTTGGGATTCTGGTTCATCAACCACCAATTGACTTTCTGCCATATCAAAGATAGGAGAAGGTGATGGGGAAAGGGTTTGCTGGGATCCTGCTTCTTCATTCATCGGTTGACTTCCTTCGTCTTGAGTATTCATTCTAAAAAAACAAAACATTTTGTTTAATTTTTCGTAATTAATTTTAAAAGATCATAAAGATCATAAACCTTCAGCTAGTAGTGTTAGCTAACAAAAAATAAATATTTTTACTCTTACCTTTATAAAGAAGATGAGCTCCTAGTTGTTGCAATGGAAGGTTTAGTAGATGTTGCTTCTCCGCTAGCCGTTGTAGAACTGGATGCTTTCTGTGTGAAAACAGTGGCTCTTAAATAGGTAAAGTTGCACTGATTAAATCCTATGAATCAACATTTTTTCACGCGAATACATCCCAATGCTTTCGCGGGAATAAATAATTTATTTTCACGCGAATGGAAACCGCTGCTTTCGCGGGAATAACAATTTTATTTTCAGACGAATACAAACCAGTGCTTTCGCGGGAATAAATAATTTTGTTTCACGCGAATAGAAACCATTGCTTTCGCGGGAATAAACATTTTATTTTCACGCGAATACAAACCAATGTTTTCACGGGAATAAATAATTTATTTTCACGCGAATGGAAACCGTTGCTTTCGCGGGAATAAACATTTTATTTTCACGCGAATACAAACCAATGTTTTCGCGGGAATAAATAATTTATTTTCACGCGAATGGAAACCGTTGCTTTCGCGGGAATAAACGTTTTATTTTCATGCGAATACAAACCAATGTTTTCGCGGGAATAAATAATTTATTTTCACGCGAATGGAAACCGTTGCTTTCGCGGGAATAAACATTTTATTTTCACGCGAATACAAACCAATGTTTTCGCGGGAATAAATAATTTATTTTCACGCGAATACAAACCAATGCTTTCGCGGGAATAAACATTTTATTTTCACGCGAATACAAAACCAATGTTTTCGCGGGAATAAACAATTTATTTTCACGCGAATGGAAACCGTTGCTTTCGCGGGAATAAACATTTTATTTTCACGCGAATACAAACCAATGTTTTCGCGGGAATAAATAACTTATTTTCACGCGAATGGAAACCGTTGCTTTCGCGAGAATAAACATTTTATTTTCACGCGAATGGAAACCGTTGCTTTCGCGGGAATAAACATTTTATTTTCACGCGAATACAAACCAATGTTTTCGCGGGAATAAATAATTTATTTTCACGCAAATGCAAACCGTTGCTTTCGCGGGAATAAAATTTTTATTTTCATGCGAATACAAACCAATGCTTTCGCGGGAATATATAATTTATTTTCACGCGAATGGAAACCGTTGCTTTCGCGGGAATAAAAATTTTTATTTTCACGCGAATAAAACAGGAATATTTCACGCTAATAACACTATTCTGATAGAGTTTTTGCGTGAGTGTTTTTAATGGTTATAAGCTAAATGAGTAGGAGTGGCTTATACTATATAAGAACAGCTCTCTCTGCATAGAAATCATTCTCTTTAGCAATAAAACATCAACTACTACAGCTGATTTCATCAACTACTACAACTGATTTCATCAACTACTACAACTGATTTCATCAACTACTACAGCTGATTTCTTGGTGATAAGGTAAGAATTAATAGAAAAATTATTAAATAGAAGTTAAAATGTAATTATTTTACAACACTGTTTAATCATCCTATACTAATACTTAACATTTTATTTTAGTTCATTATGAGTTCAAAAAGATACACAATCAAAGACTACCTTCCAAAGATATATCATAGCTATATTAAAGAAAATGTTGAAGTACAGGAAAAGATTGGATATCGCTTGACATTACAAGCTATATTATTATGTATGACACAGCATTTGCTAACTGTAGCTTCTTTACATGGAGAACTTTCACCGGTACAATACCGGCCATACACTACACATAAATACGTTGACAATCCAGTAGAAGTATTTAAGCATATGACTAAAAACAATTTTCAAACAGTTGTAAAAATGTCAAAAACTGTCAGTATTAATGATTACTTAAAGAAAATTCAAAGAAAAGTGTGGAATAAAGAGCTCACTCAAAAATTGATTTCAATACAATGGACCACTGAATTATTATATCATTTTCAATCAGATATATGTAGATACATACAAACGGATGAAAATCTCTCATCATCCATTTTTTCATTTGAAATGATATTGGAACTATTTCAAGCTCACAATATTTAATATGTTCTCTTTATGTATCCCTACTTATTATACAATAAATGTATATATTCACACATTGTTTCATTTTTAATCAATGTATTTATTCAATGTAGATGTATCTCCTCTCTCCTCTCTCTCCTCTTTTCCTCTCTCCTCTCTCTCAAGATACCATATAAGCTCGAATTATGTCTAGAATTATCAAAAACTTAAATGCCATACATTCAAAATCTATATGCCATATAAGTTCAAAATAAGTAAAAAAATAATCAAAAACTCAAATGCCACTTAAATGCCACTCAAATGCCACTCAAATGCCCCTCAAGTAAAATACAATACAAACTCGGCGAATTCATCCAACGTCGTAACCCATTGCCTCAATAGGCCAGCAGCAGCATAGCAAAAAGTTGTCAAGTCGTGGAGAAAAGTAGATGGACAAATAATTTTTACAAAATCTTGAAATATAATTTATTATGATTGAGAATTTACTACCCTACCTTGACAAATTGGTCATGGTTGATGTTAATTTTAATGAAATAATAAATTAGCTGCAGAACAACAATTCTGCACGAGCGGCCATGCCTATAAATTGGATCAGCCAATCATAATTGTGTATTAGCATTATTAGCCAATAGCGGCTAGCTTCCTGTGCAATGAAGCTAGTGTAGAGCCCGATATGGAATCAGAAAATAGGGATTCTTGCATAATTCATTTTACTGGAAGTAATTCAAGTAAGCAAGTGGAACAAACTCTTGCCAAGCATCAGCTAAGAACAGCGCTTATCAGGGCTTATCAATGGACACATGTAATTAAGGAGCCAAAACACTGACTATAGCTTTGTCAGTACTTGAAAGAAATAATAATAGTAGTAGTAGTAGTTTGCTGTCAGCTGCTGCAGATGATGATGATGAAAATGTGCATGAGACAGGCTCCACAGCAAGAACATTAACATTTTTAAAAGCTCACATTAGCTGTTATTTAAGGTTTGTCAGCTTGACAAAGCTTCAAAGAGCCCAGAAAAGAAAAGTAAGTTGTGATATTTTATTTATTAGACTATTATTATAACAACAAATAATAATATTAATTATTATTATTAATTATTATTATTATATGTATTGCTTTACTGTGATTCTTTAAGTTTTAGTTTATCATTATTATTATTTTATATGCTTGGAAAGAAATAATTTTTCACAAACAATAGATTTTGTTTACATGTTCACCTACTTTATTAACTGCGTTGTTGTGGCCACAACAACGCAGTTAATAAAGTAGGTTAGTAGTAATATATGAGCAGATCTCCCTACCAAGTGTTTTTTTGTGGATCTGACCTTGGAGTTGAGACAATGGGTTACGGCGTTGGATGAATTCGCCGAGTTTATATTGTATTTTACTTGAGGGGTACTTGAGTGGCATTTGAGTGGCATTTGAGTGGCATTTGAGTTTTGATTAGTTTTTTACTTAATTTGAACTTATATGGCATATAGATTTTGAATGTATGGCATTCAAGTTTTGATAACTTTTTTACATAACTCGAACTCATATGGTATCTTGAGAGAGAGGGGAGAGGAGAGAGGAGAGAGGAGAGATGGGAGATGAGAGAGGAGAGAGAGAGGAGAGAGATTTTTTAGTTTTCTATACATTCATGTATATATGGTTAGTTATGTACATATTTATGGCTATATTTATATCTACATAGAGAGAGGAGATATATCTACATTGAACAAATATATTGATCAAAAATGAAAATTATATGTTTATATACCTGATTACATAATGAGGGGTACTTGAGTGGCATTTGAGTATTAGATCTCTAGATGGTTAAAATCTACAGTATTTGGTAATTTTGACTCATATGATATCTTGAGAGAGAGGAGAGAGGGAAAGAGGAGAGAGGAGAAAGGGTAGCATTAGCCCTCTAGATGATTAAAATTTACAGTAAATTTTGTGTAATACAAAGTACTCGACTCATTATATCTACATTGAATAAATACAGTAATTAAAAATGAAACAATATGTGAATATATACATTTATTGTGCAATAAGTAGGGAAAATTTCATATAATATAGCTAGAGTCAGTAAATATTAAATAATGCCAAACACTACAACTTGTAATGACAATCAATGCATAAGCTTTTACTAAAAACTATCTTGAAAACCTTCAAAACATGATCCCAAATGGAAAAAAAATGGATAAAGTTAGATATTCATCTATTTGTTTACATCTACAAAAAAGAGGTATTTGGTGAAATATTTTTTCGATTTATTCAATTTTCATTAATTTTTTACAAAAAACAAATCATCCTCTAAATGGCTAAATTTCATCTAATTGTACAAATTTACAAAAAAACAGGGTATTTGGTAAAATATTCTTTCATTTCATTAAATGTTCATTATTTTTTTGCAAAAAAAGAAATCACCCTTTAAATGGTTAAATTTTATCTGTTTGTATATCTTTACAAAAAAACAGGGTATTTGGTAAAATATTTCCTTTATTCTTATCAATTTTCATTAATTTTTTCAATAATTGCTTAAATATACATTATTCACTATTTTCTTATTCTAATTGTACAAATTTACAAAAAAAAACAAGGTATTTGGTAAAATATTCTTTCATTTCATTAAATCTTCATTATTTTTTTTGCAAAAAAGAAATCATCCTTTAAATGGTTAAATTTTATCTGTTTGTATATCTTTACAAAAAAACAGACTATTTGGTAAAATATTTCCTTTATTCTATTCAATTTTCATTAATTCTTTCAATAATTGCTTAAATATAAATTATTCATTATTTTCTTATTATTAGGTGAGCAACCTATCATACAAAATTAGTTTCTTGAGTGAGGGTTTTATCCTGCATTTTCCTTTTGAATTTTTTTCAAAAATTTACCATTTTTTTCAAAAAACAATCATTTATATATACAATTTCCATTATTTTTTTAAACAGAACAATCCCTATCTCTGAGAGGTTGGAGATATTGGGGTAGAAAACTTAGACATGATGATGAGAAGGCTATGGATTTTCCTGTTTAAGAACAAACCATTTTCGATAGCAATTTCAATTCGGAAAACTAAAACAATGTAATTTGTTTTTCAAAACGCAATCATCAGAAAGCTTTTGTCATGATGAGGAGGAGGCTATGGATTTACCCATTCAAGAACAAACCATTTTCGATGGCGACTTCAATTCTAAAAACGAATTAGAACTGAAGCATGTAGTATTACGTAATCATTTTTTTTTAAAGAAGAACAATCCATTTTTGATAGCAACTTTAATTCTAAAAACTAAATCAATGTAACTTTTTTATTCTTTGTCTCCCATGAAATTGTTCAAAACGAATTAGAACTGAAGTATGTGGTATTACATGATAATTTTTTAAAAAACACATCAAAATCGACAAATTACTCCTCTAGATAGTTCAAGTTTACAATATTTGAGAATTAATCACAATAGAAACATTAAGCCTACTTGATAAAAAAGAATTTGACTGTTAAATTTAACTAATTGATTCAATGTTATTATTTGGATCTTTTGAAAATAAACATTTCAATGAAAACATCATATTTAGTCTTTGACACACTTGAAACCATTTTCCAGTAAATTTCACCAACAATATTTCAGAAATTTTTACTAGGTATTTACAAGAAAAATGAGGTATTTTGGTAAAATATTCTTTTATTACATTCCTTTTTAATTTTTTATGTTTTAAAACAGGGTTTTATTACAAAGTTTTTTTTGTTTTTTCAACTTTTTAAAAAAAATAATCATTATAATATATAGTTTTCGATATTTTTTTTAAAAAAATAAATATATATAGAGATTTTCACTTTATATTCTTTTATTCCATTCAATTTTCAATAATTTTTTGAGTGAGGATTTTATCCTACACCTTTCTTTTTAAATTTTTTTATTTTTTTAAAAAATAATAATAATCATTGAAATATATAGTTTTCGATATTATTTTAAAAACAATGTATATATATATAGAGTTTTTCACTTTATATTTACAAACCTTTGGTATTTGGGAAAATATTTTTTTATTTCATTCAATTTTCAATAATTTTTTGAGTGAGAATTTTATCCTACACAATCCTTTTAAATTTTTTATGTTTCAAAACAGAGCTTTATTACATTTTTTTGAACTTTTTTAAAAAATAATCATTGAAATATATAGTTTTCGATATTTTTTTTGATTTTTTTGTACTTTTTAACTTTTTTAAAAACTGTCAAAAAATCACCAAATTACCTCTCTAGATGAATAAAATTTACTTTTTAAAAAATAATCATTGAAATATATAGTTTTCGATATTTTTTGATTTTTTTTGTACTTTTTAACTTTTTTAAAAACTGTCAAAAAATCACCAAATTACCTCTCTAGATGAATAAAATTTACAAGTAAATAATTGTAATAGAAAATACCATATCTAGTTTTTACATTCATAAAACTGTTTTATAGTAAATTTTCTGTAATACAAACTACTATAGCTTACGATATCAATGGTTACAAAGTGCTTTTCTTGAACAATGTCTTCTTTGATGTTCTTCTGGTATATTATTAGACCCAGGGAGGAACTCTTGTATTCCGTATTCTCTGTGATCCAATAATTGACTAAAATACAAAAGTTAATCATTATATAAATAAATTTTACCGAATTTAAATTTTACTCTTAGCTACATTAGATAGTTTACATTTACATTATATATAACAGGAAAATAACTCACTGAGTTACATCATTCAGCTCAATATTTCTTAGGGAAAGTTCTTTACTCTGTTTTCTTTTTACGATATAATGGACTAAAATAAAAAAATGATGTATTAGTATAGTATGATTAAAATTAATGTAAAATAAATATAAACTTTTGTTATTTTTTCAACTTCTATGTAAAAGAAATACACTGATTACACATTTTTTCAACTTCTAGCGAAAAAAAATACACTGATTACACAAAAAAAACCTTTTTTTAATTCGAAATATATATAATTTAAAATCGTTTTACAAAAAATGTTTATCAATTAATCATTTATGTGAAAAACTAAACATTTTTGTAAAATAATTATAACCTTTTGTTATTTTTTAGACTTTTATGTAAAAAAAATACACTGATTGCACAAAAAAGTACACTGATTGCACAAAAAAGCACACTGATTGCACAAAAAGTCCTTTTTTTAATCCGAAATATATATAATTTAAAAATGTTTTACAAAAAATGTTTATCAATTGATCATTTATGTGAAAAACTAAACATTTTTGTAAAATAATTATAACCTTTTGTTATTTTTTAAACTTTTATGTAAAAAAATACACTGATTGCACAAAAAAAAGCACACTGATTGCACAAAAAAGTCCTTTTTTTAATCCGAAATATATATAATTTAAAAATGTTTTACAAAAAATGTTTATGAATTTATCATTTATGTGAAAGACTAAACATTTTTGCAAAATAATTATAACCTTTTGTTATTTTTTAAACTTTTATGTAAAAAAATACGCTGATTAGGTTTTTCATTGTAAGAATACACAAAATTTTCACAAATCAACTTTTTAAAATTATGGTAAAAATTAATAAAACTTACCTATAGTGATATGAATCCCTTGAGTTATAGATTAGCTTCTCGAGAGTTTGTTCTCCACAGCCTTCTTTTTCAGCATCATCGAAGTGGTTGAGAAAATCCTCAGATTTTGGATTATCAGCCAGTTCCGAGGCTTGGACGAAGGCTTGATGAGCTGCGAGTACACTGATGTTGTAGAAAATTGAATTGTCTGCGTTTCGACTCAGACCCTTGAACAAAATCACTCCAAATCTCTCCGATGTCACAGCAGAAGCTATTTGATGAGGAATGCGCATATCTCCGATCAGTAATTCTTCATCTACAACACTTCTGTATTGAACTAGAAGAGTCTCTTCATTTCCATTTCATCGTCTGTCAGACTTTGTTATAACTTCAGGGTTTTGGAAACATATGACACTATCTGTTGGGAAATCCTGAAGATTAGCTACCTCGAAATAAGCATTGATTTGTCGCATACTTTTTTCTGGTAATACATCAAACACATTCTTACACCTCAAAGTAGTTCCTGTTTCTGTAGCAGCACGAAAAATTGCTTTTCCAGTCTTTTCAACACCCATGTAGATCAAAACCAGTGGTCTTATTTGCGAAGCTTCATTGACAAGTAATCCCGCCGCTAATGGAATAGTGCTCTTCACTCTAACTACCTTTCCATCCTTTTTATAGTTGTATATGATGGTACAGTTCGTTTCATCATGGAGCTCAACGGTTAACACCTGCATAACTGTAGGTATTGGTAAATCTTCAACTTTGACTATGTTTTCAATGTTTCTTCTGGAAGCTGGAGATAGAGTACTTAACAGAGAGGCGCTTTTGATGATGAGAGTTGCCAGAGTATTCAGACTGGCGCTTTGAAAGGGGATCATAGTGCGTTGAAGAAGTACATTGTCATCAATCACCTTATCTTGTGAAGGTTTTGGTTCTTTATTCTTCAGTTGTTTTGATATGACTTGTGTCGACATTCTAAAAGATAAAGTAAAAATCCATGTTATGATTTCTTTTTCAAACCAATTTGAAGATATATATACATATATATATATTTACTCAATATCATACCACTGTTAGTATCTAAATCGATAAAAATTAAATTTATACTCAATCAAGTTGACTTACCTCCAAACAGAAAAGTCCTTCTAGCAGTTGTAGTAGATGATGTTGTAGTAGATCTTGCTCCTTCAGTTGCTAATGTCGAAGTGACTGCTTTCTGTGTAAAAACAGTGCTTCTTATATAGCTGAAATCATGCCATTTATCATAAGGTTAAATTAATGAAACATTGTTTCTACGGAAGAACACCAATGCTTTCGCGGGAATAAATAATTTATTTTCACGCGAATACAAACCAATGCTTTCGCGGGAATAAACATTTTATTTTCACGCGAATGGAAACTGTTGCTTTCGCGGGAATGAATACTTTATTTTCACGCGAATACAAACCAATGCTTTCGCGGGAATAAACATTTAATTTTCACGCGAATGGAAACTGTTGCTTTCGCGGGAATGAATACTTTATTTTCACGCGAATACAAACCAATGCTTTCGCGGGAATAAACATTTAATTTTCACACGAATGGAAACTGTTGCTTTCGCGGGAATGAATACTTTATTTTCACGCGAATACAAACCAATGCTTTCGCGGGAATAAACATTTTATTTTCACGCGAATGGAAACTGTTGCTTTCGCGGGAATGAATACTTTATTTTCACGCGAATACAAACCAATGCTTTCGCGGGAATAAACATTTAATTTTCACGCGAATGGAAACTGTTGCTTTCGCGGGAATGAATACTTTATTTTCACGCGAATACAAACCAATGCTTTCGCGGGAATAAACATTTTATTTTCACGCGAATGGAAACTGTTGCTTTCGCGGGAATGAATACTTTATTTTCACGCGAATACAAACCAATGTTTTCGCGGGAATAAACATTTAATTTTCACGCGAATGGAAACTGTTGTTTTCGCGGGAATGAATACTTTATTTTCACGCGAATACAAACCAATGCTTTCGCGGGAATAAAAATTTTATTTTCACGCGAATGGAAACTGTTGTTTTCGCGGGAATGAATACTTTATTTTCACGCGAATACAAACCAATGCTTTCGCGGGAATAAACATTTTATTTTCACGCGAATGGAAACTGTTGTTTTCGCGGGAATGAATACTTTATTTTCACGCGAATACAAACCAATGCTTTCGCGGGAATAAACATTTAATTTTCACGCAAATGGAAACTGTTGCTTTCGCGGGAATGAATACTTTATTTTCACGCGAATACAAACCAATGCTTTCGCGGGAATAAACATTTTATTTTCACGCGAATGGAAACTGTTGCTTTCGCGGGAATGAATACTTTATTTTCACGCGAATACAAACCAATGCTTTCGCGGGAATAAACATTTAATTTTCACGCGAATGGAAACTGTTGCTTTCGCGGGAATGAATACTTTATTTTCACGCGAATACAAACCAATGCTTTCGCGGGAATAAACATTTTATTTTCACGCGAATGGAAACTGTTGCTTTCGCGGGAATGAATACTTTATTTTCACGCGAATACAAACCAATGCTTTCGCGGGAATAAACATTTAATTTTCACGCGAATGGAAACTGTTGTTTTCGCGGGAATGAATACTTTATTTTCACGCGAATACAAACCAATGCTTTCGCGGGAATAAACATTTTATTTTCACGCGAATGGAAACTGTTGCTTTCGCGGGAATAAACATTTTTTTTTTCAGGCAAATAAAAACCAATGCTTTCGCGGGAATGAAAGATTTATTTTCACACATTCACCTATATAAGAGACAACGGTTTCAGACAGAAAGCATCCAGTTCAACAACAGTGAGCAAAGGAGCAACATCTATCTACTACATCTTCCATTGCAACTACTAAGAGTTCTCTCTTCATAAATCTACTACATCTTCCATTGCAACTACTAAGAGTTCTCTCTTCATAAAGGTAAAACTTAAACTCAAATATTTCCGCTTGCTAACACAACTATCTGAAGGCTTTATGACATATCTATCTTTAAATTGGTTATAAAGAATTGAACCAATTTTTTCTGTTTTTTTTCAGAATGAATACTCAAGTCGTAGAAAGTCAACCATTGTATCTAAAGTCAGAATCTCAGCCTGATGAAAAGGTAAGAATTAATAAAAAATACTATTTAACACCTGTTGAACACCTTTAATTATTTTAGTTATCTAATTATCGCTTGTATTTTAGAACAACGCAACAACAAATCCAATCTACTTAAAGGACTTCCTTCCAGAAATGTATCATAACTATGTGATAAATAATGATGTTGTTGAAAAAAAAGCTGTAGAACGTTTGACATTTCAAGTTATAATATTCTGTATAACTCAACACATGATGAGTATGGGGATGTGTTGTAAGAAACGTGATATATCTACAGAACGTTTTGATGACATTATAAAAAACGGTTTCGAAATCGTTTTGTCAATGGTGGAAGTCGTTAATATTAATGATTTTTTAAAAGAAATTGAAAGAAGTGCTTGGAATGAAATAGTTTTCAAAAAATTATACAACATGACATGGAACAAAAAAACTTTTTATAAATTCAGAAAGCATATTTATAATTATGTCCAAATAGATAAAGCTCTATCCTCTTCTGTAGGTATTTTAGAGTTAATGTTGGAAGCGTTTCATACATACTTATGAAAAATTTTTAGTTGTTTTTTATTATTTTACAATATTTTGTTCAAACTATTATATTTTATTTCTTACCAATTTAGATGTTATGTTCAAACTATTATATTTTATTTCTTACCAATTTAGATGTTAAAAGCGGTATGATATTAAGTAAATACATATATATATATATATTTGAATGCATCCTTTGTTGTCTGTCTCCACATCCCGATAGTTTAATAAGCACATTCTCAATCTACCATAACTCTATGATCTTAACCGCTTTTGGCATAAATACATATATATATATATAGGACACTCTAAGTAATAAATACACTCTTAGCCACTCATGCAAATATTACCCTTTTATTTTTAGAATGTTATGGATGCTCTTTCTGAAGAGCTCCTTAGCACAGATCCATATCCAACAGAAAATAAAATGAAAAACGGCAAAACAACTCCTAAGAGAAGGAAAACTGCTCCAAAAAAAGCGAATAGTAAGGAAACGAAAACAAACAGTGAGAAAACAAACTACTTCCGTTGATAAGCAAACAATGGAGAGCGCAGCTATAACTCATTTAACAGTTGAATGTCTCAACGAAAGGAGAGCTAGGGAATTAGAAAAGTCTAAAGGTTCTCAAGTGATTGACTCACCAAAAGTTCCGATTTGCAAAACATTTGAAGATCTTCCTATCCCAAGCATTATGCGAGTGACTGGTGTGATACATCCATCAAGTAAGGAGAAGTGTAGATATTCTCAAGTACACTACCATGATCCTTCAGATATAAATGAACTCGAGCCCAAAATACTCCTCTGTCCAGTTGAAATAGCTAAAAACTTCAACTGTGATAATTACCCCCCTCCGTTTAACGTTGTATATTTGGGTAGAAAGGGAAAACCAAAAAATAAAAACGTTCTTTGGTATGATGTCAGACGTGTTAGCAGACATCCTCTAAGCAAAAAGAAAGCTGAAGAGGAATCACTATATTTTAGTACATTGACTAAATGTCAGCTCAAACGCTTCTTGAACATCAACACCCTCAATAGTTTTCAACCCGGCGCTATTTTTCCTTACCAAGATGTTGTTGATAGATTCGTTCCTCATCGATTTAAAGGAGGTCAGTCGAATGTAATTTGTATCCGTTATAGCATTGAACAATGTGGAGAAACGCTGTTGAAGACGCTCGCCATACCAGACAAATATGCTTCAGAAGCTAACAAATATACTCCAGGTGTGATGATCTACAGAGGAAAAACAACCCACGGAAAATTTAAGACAGAATACGATCTTTCATTTTGCTCTCCATACTGTCTCGGTCGAATGTATTGGAAACAATATTGTGATCAAGCAAAGTACAACAAAACAATATTAGAAATTGATGATGATGATGAACTTGAAGATTTTCTATGTGGAGACTTTGATGATTTTGAGACAGGATATGTTGCTGAAAAAAAATGATGAGTGTTTTAGCGATGGATAGTCTCTAATTCAAAAAACAAGTTGGACAATGTGACTTGGTGAGCTATTTCCCTTTTCTATATAATGTAAACTATCCAATGTAACTAAAGCTATAATTCAATTTCATGTAATTATTTTAAATTTTTTCCCTACTTATTACACAATAAATGTATATATTCACATATTGTTTCATTTTTAATCACTGTATTTATTCAATGTAGATATATCTCCTCTCTCCTCTCTCCTCTTTTTATCTCTCCTCTCTCTCAACATACTCTCTCCTCTACCAAATACTCCTCTCTCCTCTCTTGCAGTTATTTCCCAAATACTGTAGATTTTAACCATCTAGAGGTCTAATTTGGTAATTTTCCAACATATTTTATAGCATTTAATATACTTATTATGTAATAAATGTATATTATTCAATGTAAATGTAAATATATTCATAAATATGTACATAATTATCCATATATACATAAATGTATAAAAAACTAAAAAAAATCTCTCCTCTCTCTCCTCTCTCTTCTCTCCTCTCTCATCTCTCCTCTCCCCTCTCTCCAGAAGATTTTCCCTACTTATTATGTAATCAGGTATATAATCATATAATTTTCATTTTTGATCAATATATTTGTTCAATGTAGATATATCTCCTCTCTCTATGTAGATATAAATATAGCCATAAATATGTACATAACTAACCATATATACATGAATGTATAGAAAACTAAAAAATCTCTCTCCTCTCTCTCCTCTCTCATCTCCCATCTCTCCTCTCTCCTCTCCCCTCTCTCTCAAGATACCATATGAGTTCGAGTTATGTAAAAAAGTTATCAAAACTTGAATGCCATACATTCAAAATCTATATGCCATATAAGTTCAAATTAAGTAAAAAACTAATCAAAACTCAAATGCCTCTCAAATGCCACTCAAGTACCCCTCAAGTAAAATACAATATAAACTCGGCGAATTCATCCAACGCCGTAACCCATTGTCTCAACTCCAAGATCAAATCCACAAAAAAACACTTGGTAGGGAGATCTGCTCATATATTACTACTTAGGTTCTTGCTCTCATTTCTTGGCTTATTTATTATGTGGGGCAAGGCTATTTTCTTATTAGGTGATAGTTGTTAATTGTTTTTAATTAATATGAGAATGTATATTATAATACCTAATCATTACATTATTTATTTAAAAATGAAACAAATTTTTTTCACAAACAATCGATTTTGCTTATATGTTCAATTACTTTCTTAATTAAGTTGTGGTGATTTTTGCTCAATTAACTTCTTAGCTTTATGTAAGACAAGGCGTAGCCATTTAATTATTAATTTTACTCATTCATGCGCATGGGATCGCCAAAATGTTTGACAGTGCAACATTGAACAACATTTTTATGTTTTGTTAGGTAAAAAATGAGTACTTATTACTCTTTAGTTATTAAAAATGTCTGTGTTTTCTTTCAATTTTTATAACTCATCGAAAATCTTTTGTAGTCACGGCTCATAGAAGATTGAACCAATTTTGATTGGACCGTAATGCTGGTTGTTACATATATATATATATCAGAGTATGACTGAGAAAAGTATTAATAATTATGCAGTGGTGCATAGAAAATGAAAATAATTAAATAAATAATTATTATTACCGTGACCTGATGAATGTGTTTTTAAAATTTTCTTCAACCTTTTTTTGTAAAATACATGAAACATTTTGTAGTCCACTAGTAGTCCTTTTCCATCTTTTCCTACTATACTCATTTATTATTAGTGTATATTTATATATGTATATATCGTTATCGTCATTTTAATTATATTTACAGTTACAGTTTTGAACTGATAAGATGAATGTATCAGTTATTTAATCCAACTTGACAGAGATGTCGCTGTTGTTTTATTCCAACTCACTATTTTTTAGATAACTCATGAAGTTGAGACCTGTTCATATTTTGTGAACAGCCAAAAAAAATTACGATCAACAAGTGAAGTTCATCATGATAGACAAGTGTTGCCAAAAGCCTGTGTTCTGTGCGACCGAGATGGATAAAAAAAAGAGAAAAAGCAACCTCTGTTGAGGGCAGAAACTTAAGATGCCGGTATGTATAAATTTTAGAAAATCTCATTGTATGACATGACACAAGTCATCCTACTCATCCAAACTTGTTTTAGTGATTTTAGTTAAGTTTCTACTAATTATAACTATATGTTACTTTTTAGGTGGTTTAATGAGTGCGGCACAAGCAAAGCATGATACTGATCTGATGGCACTATTTGTAAGTGGAAATCCAGTGGCAAGAGATCACAGAGATTGTCATTGTAACTATATTGCTGAAGTTTCTAATGCTAAAAGGTTGGTTGCTGAATTTATCCTTGATCTCAAGTTTTGATTTTTGTTAGTGCTATTTCATTTCTAAAGTCTTAACTATCTCTAATGTCTAGTTCAATCTTTGATCATTTTTGCCATATGTCCTAACCAAAACACTTTTAACACTTGATAAGAAGCTGGTGTGTTGTGTCAACCTTTTCTCAGCTAACATAACTTCTATCGTCTCACATATAGTCTCTAATTCTGCATTAACTTCTCATTTCTGCTGGACAATTTTGCTACTTACGGTTAGGGTTTGCTGGTAAGCGCATAGGCATAATATGGTTGATTGAAATGTTCACATGTTAGATGTTGAAATGATTTGATAAATTTTGGATATTTTAATCGAACAGGCGATCTACAAAAACTCCAGCAAAACACGAGACTTGGGTGAAATTTGTTGTGATGGTAAAAGATAAGATTGTGGTGAAGAAAGAGACATGTACAATAGCCATGCTGCTAGAAGTATATATCCAAATGTGCAAAGATAAAGGAGAGAACCATAGTCACAGGTACAGACAGTTTTCTGGTATTTTGGAAAGCAAATGGAGTCTGACTAGAGTATCTTCAATCAATCACCATCAAACGATCTGTTTGAGTGGTTTTGCAATTATTGTGAAGCTATTTTAATAACCATGGGAGTATCAATTTAATCATTTCTTTTAGTCAGCAGATCAAGTAACATTCCATCAACCCACTGCAAGAAACCAAAGCTATATAGTTACTATTAAGAATATTGAGCCTACTGACATTATTAGGGATACATCGATGCTACCCTCAAGGTCTCTGCTCTCTGACGTGGATACTGAGAGTTCCGTGTGATGAGGAACTGTATATATCTAGGACAACCACACCTGAATACTCCCTCAATCAAGCAGCGCTTGTTCTACGTAATATTATCTCAGATACTGCTTCGTATGAAATACCAATACCAGCATCACGAGATATCTTAAAACTGAAGAACTGCTCTTGTAAAACAGGATGTAATGGCGTTTGATGTTCATGTAATAGGAATAAGCTCCCTCGCCCTAAGCTCTGCGGCTACCTCGAATGCGAGAACCGGAGTGAAAGTGTTGACACTCTATCCTAAGACAGTAATTGTGATGCAGACTCTGACACTGACATTGAATAAACTTCCTCGCATGTAAGTTGCAATAGCCAAATTGTGTATTTCCTAGTAAACTGATTATTAAACTATTTTGAAGCAGATTTATGTCAGTAAAGAAGAACAAAGAAAACAATTGATTTTGTTTGGGTTAGCTAATATAGCATATCAAACGAAATAGTGTTGTTGTCAAATATACCCCAAACTAGGGTATTACAAGAAATGAACATCAGCTTTTAGATCTGTAATGTATCTCACCTAAT
Source organism: Cryptosula pallasiana (assembly GCA_945261195.1). NCBI lineage: Eukaryota > Metazoa > Bryozoa > Gymnolaemata > Cheilostomatida > Cryptosulidae > Cryptosula > Cryptosula pallasiana. Next base: position 26,886,005 of record OX183136.1, on the reverse strand, counting down.
AACCAACAGCTTTCTTCAGAAATTCGTTGATTAGGTAGAGACTTCAGGAATACCTAAAAGCGCTGCTTAATAATGGTGAAATCTCTAAACAGCATTAATTCAACATTTTTACCCTGCAAGAAGTATTTCCAAGCATGGAAATCCGATCCTTTCAAGTTTTTCAGCAAAATTAAGTTTGAGTGCTAAACAGTAGATACGCGCTGAAGGTGACCTCTAAGCTTAGGTAGGGTTACATATTTAGAATCTATGCATAAAGTTACCCCATGTAACACTGTTTTTTCCCGTCCATCAAATTTTTTCCACAAAAAAAAATTTTAGACCACTTTTTAGCAGGCTGCTGCTGGCCTACAACTCCAAGATCTAATCCACAAAAAAACACTTGGTAGGGAGATCTGCTCATATATTACTACTACTGTTGTTACAAACTCTAGCACCTTATACTAACCGCTAGATAGTGAGAACGGTCACAATCAACCATGCAGGAATGTCCGAACCAGTACCGACCCTGTAGGGTTGACCGACCCTGCGTCTGACTCAGTACCGACCCTGCGTAGGGCAGTACCGACCCTGTAGCAAGCTATACCGACCCTGTAAGACTCATTACCGACCTTGCATGGCCGCCAGGAAATGACTCAGCATAGGCTGAGAATTACAAAGTATTCTGGAAGAGTCCGGAAGGCGTATCTGGGATATAACCACCCCTAACCTAGATGGAAAGACAAGAACGAAGGCTGCAGAGGCAGGACACCCAAGACAGGAAGTGCCTAGGACACTGATTGGACACTTACCTAACAACTCCACCTACCTTTGCTGGCACCATACCTATTCTAGCCACCTGATTTGCCACCTATTGATATAAGACTGTCTATTTGTTGATTATGCATTATTCTCTTATGATTGGTTAAATACAAAGATTACTTCCTGTGAAATGCCTTATGTTCAGTTGTAATGTGTCTTTTACTAACTCGTTTTATTCAGGAGGAATAAATGCATATGTACTCAACAGCACTGAGTAATGCGTCTGAGCCAAGGGCTCCTTACTGGTTGTAAATTTCTCTTCGGTACACTACCGACCCTGCTGTTGTAGCAGGTAGAAATAACAACTGGTGGCAGCAAGCTACCGACCTCAGCTAGTGGGTTTACAGCCCCCAAAATCCATTACAGTATTAAGGCTCAAGCACAATGGAAGCTTCAATTGCAAATTTTTGCTAGGGACCTCCGATGCGGCAAGCAGCGTGACAAAACACACATGTGGTCGCACAAGATGTCAAACATGTTCATTATGTTGAGTGGCTACATATTCTTTTGGCACAGTGGAATTTCCTAGTGAACTTTGTGCTTGGCGCTTCCACTTTGTTTGAGTCTTTAGTACACTCCGGCTACTAGCTGGGTAGGCAACCATTTTACTTTCTGACTGCACTAATTGGAGTTCTTAAAGTAATGTACATATAGAGATTGCGTTAGGCTAATCGGTTAGTGATCTCTATATGTACATGTGGTTTTAGGCTTTGCTTCAATGTATCTACCATATTACTAATGTTAGCGTTGGGATCAACAGTGAGTGAGTCTGCATCTGAGACATTTCTATGCAGATCCATTACACAATTACACAAAACTTGCAATAAAGTTTTATATAACTTTTTCACTTTTTCTGCTCATGTTTGTTTGCTCATCATACAAATTGAAACTTGCGGAACTGTTGAAACCTGTGTAAAAATATTTAAAAAACCTAAATAAACAATTTTATTGCGATCTTTGGATTAGACTCTGGTGTAATGTTCTCTGATGAACAGATTTATTACAAGTACAACTCAGTGATGTACAGTAACATCAGTGATATCTGTCTTTGTACTTGTAAGTAATTGTATCTTGTCTGTATCTATATATTTATGTTCTCTTGTTGTATTATTGTAGCTTGAGTCAGCTTACCTCTCTTCAGTATCTAAACCTGCTATTTAATGACTTTGTGGACATTCCATCAGTTGTCTTCTCATTAGAGTCACTGAGGGAGTTGAATGTATCACTCAACTTCAGTCTAACTACTATAAGTGAGAGAATACTAGACCTCTCTAACCTCCACACACTGCACTGTAGTGGTTGTACATCCTTGACCTCCCCACCACTAGCTGTCTGTGAACAAGGACCCACTGCAGTAAGAGAGTATTTTATTGCTCTCAGAACTACAGAAAGAGTAAAACTAACAATCGTACCCGTTGCCATTGTTGGCCAGAAACTGGCTGGTAAGACAAGCCTGGTGAGGAGTCTTATGGAAGAAAAGAGAACGCTTACCAACCGTACAGAGACCTCTCCAGTAGACGAGACAACAAAAGTTTTTGATGTCAACAATTTACAACTGGACCATTCACACGCGCGGTTGATTGACCACGGAGGAGACAGTGTCTACCATTTATCTTATAGGTACGTACTTAAACCTCAGAATGTTCCGCTTCTCGTGGTTAATTTAGAGGAGTTTTCTTCTCTCCAATCTACGAGCAATCTAAAGGAGGCAACAAAAGTTACTTGTTGGGACTGGATGTCTCACCTCTACTTACATTCACCATCGTTAGGTCCTCCAATTCTTGTCCTTACACACGCAGACAAACTATCTACTCAAGATGTTACCAAATGCAGGGAAGATCTCCTACAAATGGTTGAAGTTATTAGAGAAGAAATGTTGGCTGAAGGAGTGGAACAGTTTGGACCAGAAGACAGCAAGCTCAATCAGATCTTACATCTGTCGAACAAGCAAACACCAGTTTTCAATCCAGATGACATATTCGTGTTCAACAATGACAAGCTAGAAACATCAAACATTGAAGCTCTGAAAGAATGCTTGGATCAGCGATGTGTGAAGTTCACAAGTAGAATTCCTCAACTGTGGGAGGATGTACATAGGTTTATATGTACACAACAAAACCGGCCATTCATTCCTCTGTCAGAGATTCAATCCAAGTATCCTGGAGATGGTTGCCTGACAATACTCAGGTATCTGCACCATTCAGGAGACATCCTCTGGTTTGAGCATATGCCTGCTCTCAGCCATTACATTTTCCATCAAATACTAAAGATGACAGAGATGATAACCGTTTTGTTTCACCACCGGTCAGAAGAGCAGTGGAGGAGACGACTGGATACATTCGAAGTGTTCAGACATGACAAACAGATGATAGACAAAGAAAAATTTGAAGAGCTGCTTCAGGACTTTGTTACATCCGGAGTTTTGGATGAAGCGCTTCTGATTCAGTTGCTTAAATCAGAGTCCGAGTTTCCTCCAGCCGTTGCTCTTGAACTGCTCAAGTGCTTCAATATAGTACACGGACCAATTGGTCAGAGTCCAATGAAAGCTTATGTCATTCCATACTTTGCTACATCCGATATGGACAAGAGTTGGGAGACAGATGGTCGCTTGCAGCTCAGGTTAGACATAAAACCAAAAGGTTTACCTCTGCCAATGTATGGCTACCAGCTGACAACAGTAGCCGTTCTGAATAAAATGATGTCTCCATCCAACTCATTCATTGTTACAAGGAATGGTGTGACAGTATACCATGGTGAGTGCGCCACCCATCTAATCCATTCAGCTGAAGAGAGAAACATCACATTGCAAGTTTCAACGGATGTAGAAAACCTCGGCAGCTCATGGAGATGTCTCCTAGCAACAGGCAAACACATCATTGAGGTCCTCTCCGACACATGGATAGCTTGTCGACTGTCTGCCCGTGTCTACTGCTCGCACTGCCTCTTCCTTAGAGATGACCAACCTGGTTACAGCGTAGATCCTCCCTGGTTTCATCCCATCTGCAGGAGAAGTCCTACGGACAGTGCATGTACAGATGTGGATTCACTACAATTCTCGGGGGTAGAGCCAGTCAAATGTAAACGACATGCAGCCATCAACAAGAGCAACAAACCAACAGTTCCCAAACCTCTCTTGTTTCCGTGTAAGTTATATGTAGTCACAAGTACATAGTAAATAGTAGCTATATAGAGTATATATCTAACTATTACATGAATGTATCACTGTAGGTTATCAACTCTCTGGTGATGAGATGAACAAGTTAAACTGTTACCTGACAAAGATGGAGTCTGAGCGTTTCTATAAACCTGCAGGTAATGACAGTCACACCAGACTATTGATGTGTCATTTAGTGACATTCCTTAGTTGTGTTACATACACATATGATAGCGTGTAATCCTAAACTATATATGTATCATACAGAGAGAGTACAACATCCAGCCCAACCACAGGCTGCCTGTGAAGATGAAGAAAGTGAGCTATCAGACTCCCTAGAATATCTAGATGAAAGAAGAGATGTACAGAACATAGACACTCTAGAGATAAAACAATGCATCAAAGAACGTATCAGACAGCTCTATGACTCTGATACTGTACGTAAGGACCAGTTTACTGGAAGTGATCACTTAATCAGCTTGCATTAATCTGGAGCAAGCAACAAATATTTTGAAGGGAGAAAATCATATAAAGCATCAATCTGTCGATAAAAAAATTTCAGTTGCAGGGTAAACATTTTCTTTTTCCCATTGTTTCTCCATCTTGAGTTTTTTGTTGCAACCAGTTTTTAGTTCATTTCCAACTAAAAACTGCGTCCGCCAAAATTTCACTTTTTCCTCCTTGTTAATTTGGTCCATTTTTCAACCCTGCTAAGTTCTTCCACACATCTCCTCTCACTAATCTACGCCCCACACATACCCCTATGTAACCAACCGCATACTACCTTTCTGCCTGCAAACACCATCTTTTCCTCGCACCCCCTCTCTCCCTCACATACCCTCTCTCTCTCCCTCACACCCCCTCTTTCTCCCTCACACACCCTCTCTCTCTCCCTCACACAACCTCTCTCCCTCACACACCCTCTCTCTCTCCCTCACACAACCTCTCTCCCTCACACACCCTCTTTCTCCCTCACACACCCTCTCTCTCACACCCTCTGTCTCTCCCTCACACACCCCCCCCCCCTATTCCTCACACCCCCCTCTTTCTCCCTCACACACCCTCTTTCTCCCTCACACACCCTCTTTCTCCCTCACACCCCCTCTCTCTCTCCCTCACACCCCCTCTCTCCCTCACACAACCTCTCTCCCTCACACAACCTCTCTCTCCCTCACACAAACTCTCTCTCCCTCACACACCCTCCTCTCCATCACACACCCTCCCTCTCCCTCACACACCCACACGTACACCCTCTCTATCTCCCTCACACACCCCCTCTCTCGCCCCACACACTCCCTCTCTCCCTCACACACCCTCTCTCTCTCACACCCTCTGTCTCTCCCTCGCACACCCTCTTTCCCTCACACACCCTCTCTCTCTCACTCCCCCTCTCTCCCCCTCCCTCCCCCCTCTCTCCCCCTCCCTCCCCCTCTCTCCCTTCCCTCTCTCCCTCCCCCTCTCTCCCTCCCCCTTTTGCGCCTCTCTCCCTCACACACTCCCTCTCTCCCTCACACCCCTTCTCTTTCTCACTCCCCCTCTCTCCCTCCCCCTCTCTCCCTCCCCCTCTCTCCCTTCCCCCTTTCGCCCCTCTCTCCCTCACACACCCTCTCTCTCCCTCAAGCACCCTCTCTCTCCCTCACGCACCCTCTCTCTCCCTCACGCACTCTCTCTCTCCCTCACGCACCCTCTCTCCCTCCCTCCCCCCCCACTCTCCCTCCCTCTCCCCCTCTCCCTCTCCCCCTCTCCCTCCCTCTCCCCCCCTCTTCCTCCTTCTCCCTCCCTCCATCTCCCTCTCCTTCTCCCTCCCTCCATCTCCCTCTCTCCCTCTCTCTCCCCCTCTCTCTCCCTCTCTCTCACACCCTCTCTCACACACCCTCCCTCACACTCTCTCCCTCACACCCTCTCTCTCTCCCTCACACACCCCCTCTCTCTTTTTCCCTCCCTCACACCCTCTCTCTCCCTCACACACCCCCTCTCTCCCTCACACCCCCTCTCTCTCCCTCACTCTCTCTTTCCCTCAAGCACCCTCTCTCTACCTCAAGCACTCTCTCTCTTTCACGTACCCTCTCTCTCCCTCACGCACCCTCTGTCTCCCTCACGCACCCTCTCTCCCTCCATCTCTCCCTCCCTCTCCCTCCCTCTCCCTCTCTCCCCCTTTCTCCCTCTCTCTCCCTCATGCACCCTCTCTCCCTCCCTCCATCTCCCTCCCTCTTCGTCTCTCTCTCTCTCACACCCCCTCTCTCACACACTCTCTCCCTCCTTTTCTCCCTCTCTCTCTTTCTCCCTCCCTCTCCCTCCCTCTCCCTCCCTCTCTCTCTCTCTCCCCTCTCTCTCTCCCCCTCTCTCTCTCCCCCTCTTTCTCCCCCTCTCTCCCCCTTTCTCTCTCTCCCTCTCTCTCTCTCCTCACACATTTACATTTTCCCTCTCTATTTGTTCCTTTGTTTCATTCATTCCACGTTTCCATTCTTTTGCCGCCTGCCTTTTTTCCTTTATCTATCCACCAACCCGGTATTTAGACAGTCTGATCAGTGCACCAATAGATATGTATGTACTCATGTATGGTTATATATTGTATAGGTGTACAAGATGTCTGCTCCCATCAGGGGGCGCTGTCTTATCATCAACAACTTCACGTTTACAACAACAAATGGAAATATCCGTTATAGAGAAGGATCGCAGAAGGATGAGAAAGATATTTGTGAAGTCTTACAAAAGCTTTCATTTGACTGTGAGATACAGCGAGATCTCTCCTCTCAGGTTTGTTGTTTCTTCTTTTTGTGTGAGATATAGGAATGTTTTATTTATTAGACATCATTGCCTTCTCTCACTCTGCCTCACACCAAGTAGTCTATGTATGTCCATCAGTTTTGTTGTCTTGTTGTCATGGTAACTCTATATTATCTGTGAAAGAGTAACTGTAAGTACCATCATTACTTACTGCAGTCTTGTGTACTTTCTTAGTGATAGCAATAATAGCCTAGTTTCTTACAGCGTATGCTAGATGTAATACAAGGGGAGACACAACACCCCCATCATCAACACTATGGAATGTTCATGTTGGTTATTATGACTCATGGCACAGAAACTCATCTCTCCGGATCAGATGAAGAACTTGTAGAAAGAGCAGAAATCAACAGCATATTATCAGCTCACAGATTTGCTGCAATGGCTGGAAAAGCTAAAGTAGTGATACTACAAGCCTGTTCAGGAGGTGAGTTAACTGGTAGATGGTTTGTACTGGAGAGTGTGGTAAGTTGTGTAGTTGGTTACGGTTACTATTACATAACTCTGTGTATTACACCATCTAAAAGAACTCTTATGTAACTGTACACGTATATAACAAGTATAAAGAAAGAATACAAATCAACAGATATATATGTACATTACAGAACGATATGATGCTGACGTAATGTCCACAACTACGTCTACAGTACAAACTCGACCCACTTCTACACTTCCACCATCTCCTGCACCTCCACCATCTCCTACACCCACATCTCCAGCTCTCACCATCTCTGTTCCTCCAGAACCATCTACAGACTTTGTGGTTGGTGATGATTTGTTCATCATGAAAGCAAGTATTGGTGGTATGTATGCTGTGTTATCTTTTCCAGTAATTTTCTTTCTGTTTCAAAACCAAAATCGTATGTTTGGCTGCAGTGATTGTTTCATGAGAACTGCATTGGAAATGGTTGGTTTGTTTTGTTATTGAACAAATTGTCCATTGAGCCGGTCTCCAATTGTTGTGTTTTTAAATCAGGAAAGGCACCATTTTATAATTGTGGATTTCTCAAAAATTAACGTTCTCCCTCTATTTGCAGGTTTTGTATCCATTAGAACTCCAACACACGGTAGTTGGTTCATACAAGCTGCAGTAGAAGCATTGTACAAACATTCCTGTCACAGAGACATCAAAACCCTCTTTGAGCAGCAGGTACTCGTTAGTTATTGATGTCACAAATGTTTTAGTGAGATATTAGTGTATAGGAGGGTTATAAGTAGCAATGAGATGACTACTTGTGCACTCTTTGAGCAGCAGGTACTTGTTAGTTATTGATGTCACAAATGTTTTAGTGAGATATTAGTGTATAGGAGGGTTGTAAGTAGGAATGAGATGACTACTTGTGCACTCTTTGAGCAGCAGGTACTTGTTAGTTATTGATGTCACAAATGTTTTAGTGAGATATTAGTGTATAGGAGGGTTGTAAGTAGCAATGAGATGACTACTTGTGCACTCTTTGAGCAGCAGGTACTTGTTAGTTATTGATGTCACAAATGTTTTAGTGAGATATTAGTGTATAGGAGGGTTGTAAGTAGCAATGAGATGACTACTTGTGCACTCTTTGAGCAGCAGGTACTCGTTAGTTACTGATGTCACAAATGTTTTAGTGAGATATTAGTGTATAGGAGGGTTGTAAGTAGCAATGAGATGACTACTTGTGCACTCTTTGAGCAGCAGGTACTCGTTACTTATTGATGTCACAAATGTTTTAGTGAGATATTAGTGTATAGGAGGGTTGTAAGTAGCAATGGGATGACTACTTGTGCACTCCAAATTTTTAATTACTAAGACTTCACTCTTCAGAACCGAACTTTTTGTTGAGGAAATTCTCTGTACAAATAGCCAAAACGATAGAATTTTTTTCTTTCATGTTATTATATTTATATTTTCTTATTTCAGTATAGGTTTTCAGATTATTTTTTTTATCAACAACTTTTCAGAATTTGGAAACTAAAAATACGATCTCACCGAGCGTAATAGTTAAGAAAAGGAGTTTTTTTCAGCCACAATGATGGACTTGTTCTTTTCATTTTTGACTATTAGGAGTTGCTTTCTCTATTGATTAGTTAGTTACTAGGTATTTTGGTTATATTTATGTTGTGTGACATTGTGCAATAGAAATGGTGTCTAAACATAAACAAACTAGTAACATTCTGAGAATTGGGGGAGATCACTAGAAATGGTAGATAATGCCACAAGACAAAAGTATTTTGCTAAGTAACTTTAAAAGTTACATATTCACATGAACCAATCAACGACCGGCACTCAAGAGCTGTGAATGTTTACATACAAACAAGAACATGAATATTGATAGAAAGTTATATTATCAATGATAAATAAATTCTAATAAAATTGTACATCCAGAATTTTCGGAAGTTTCGGTTACTGTTTCTAAATCTGATTTTGGATTGACGATTCAAGTAAAAGTCAAGATTGATGTAATTATGCATAAAAATATAAATTATGTGCCCAGACTGAGGCCCAGTTCACACTGCACTAAAGCAACTGAAATGATATGCGGCTTTCGTTGTATTGGGAACAGACAACTCCGGTAGAAAACCGGACAGTGTTCACACGCGACTGTTTTCAAAGTGGACCAAGTGCGTAGTATTTGTGAAACGCAAGCCAAGGTGTTTTCATACGGTGGCAATACGATTGCGGACACTGTGTGAACTATGTTGTGCGCACTAAATAATGTTTTACTGTTTCAAATATGAACATTTCTGCTTATTCTTTTCCTCAAACATGGAATTCAAAGCCCAGTAGTGAAAATAGTATTTTACTGTTACAGCTTTGATAGGAATAATAATAATAATGATAATAATAATAATCAATCATTTTCACTGCAAGAAAAACATTTGACTTTCTTAGTATAGTAGTTGATACTATTTGTATTGGTGATAATAATGCTGTCTATTAATTTTTAATTTATTAACAAACTGATCATTTCATCATTATAAGAAATAATAATAAGTAAATCAACAATAAGGAATTAAATTCTTCTATAGTCTCTGAAAAAACTGTTAGCACACAACATATTAATCACAAGAAGTAGTTACTGCCTTTTGAGAAACCACCATCGCTACTCCAAAACACTAACTCACCCTGATTATCATTTGATTTCAGTGAAGTAACTTTAGCTGTCAGCTGCTTGGCTATATCTGTATGTTTACTGTGGATGGTTTCCCAGTCTATTCCATTTGCAGCTTTTTCGGTTCTAAAAGACATTTTAAAAGAAGCACAACCTTATCGTCTGTCTATTTAAAAGCCATGATCGTTTTGTCAGCTTTTCTAAGCAGGACTGCTTCAACGAGATCTAGCGCTTAAAATGCACATCAACTGCAGTCTGCAAACTGTGTTGGAGAGGTCAGAGGCTGTTCCTGGCAGTTACGGCCTAGTGTGAACACGCCGCTACGCATTGTGTCTGGGCTTCTTTTCAATTGTCTGAACAGCCAGTGAGTACGGACCAAGTGCACACTTGGCCGTGTTTGGCCTGTAGCGCATTCAGTCCGTTATGGTATCTGCCCCAGTGTGAATGCCGCCTGATAATTGAGAGCATTGTGGTTGGTTTGAAAATTGAATTTGTCAGCGCATTGGAAGGACAACTCCTATTACATCACACAAGCATTGTTAGCCGGGGCGGCTCTCAAGAGGCGGGGTTTGTGAAGGTGGGCGGGGTTTGGGGGAGAGAGCCACCCTGGCTAAAGCATTGTTAGACTCAAACATTCTCAGATAAAAAATTATTAGCATGGTTTCCTCTAGTTCAGATCTGAGAGGTTTGACTGTAATTCCTCAGTGAGGTACTTTGTCTGTAAATAGACATTTTGTTGTGTTTAGTAAACATTACCTTGGTACTCCTGGTACAGCCTCTAAATGAGAAGCATACAATTGTATCTTGGTCTGGTTTCCTCTCTGCTAGCATTTGTAAGGGTTGTATGCTTATACCCCGCTCTGGTTATGAATGAGTCAAGAACCCAGGCACCTAAAGTCTACCACTACAGCGTACAATATGTATGATCTGATCACTAAATGATATGATATGTATTGTTGTAGTAAAACCCTCCAGACTTTATATGGTCCTCTGTGTGATGTCATTTATTGTTGGTGCATGTTTGATAGACCAAGTTTACTGTCAACCAATTATTTGTCTTTTCTAGCAAGTTGTCTGCTCCTGTATTATATCATTGCATGTCTTACCCGTAGGTCAAAAAGAAAGTGAGACTAAAGGGCATCGCTACAAACAATATATACCCAAGAGTGAGCAGACAACTCCCTGTTATAGAGTGCCATCCCACCAGGGACAGAAAGCTCTATCTATTTCCTGGCTACAATCCGACGATGTAACGAGTGACACATCTATTGATGTTTGTACATTCTGTGTGTTTGTTATTTCTATTGCTGACTGTATCAGTGGTGTAAGCAGCAGCAGCACTGATTGTTTTATGCTTTCATTTTGCATCTACCATTTGTTACATAACTTTTATATAACAAGCTGTCTTGTTGCACAGTATGTTACTTTACAGTGCATGTGTCAGAACTGACTTTGACCTACAAAAAGTTACAGAAGTTCATAGCAAGTACTATTGACTTTGGATATGACAACAAACTAACATATTATTAGCTCCCCCTACTTCCACATAGAGTAACCTGGGCTAGCTTATTGCTATCGGCTGTTCATGTATATATTTACATGTTTTAATCCCATAATTCATTGTAGGTGTGGTATTGTATTTGGTGAGTGATGTGGTAATAGACCGTAGTATGCCATTGGTTTGTAATGGTGATTATGCTGTGCTGGGATGAGTAGTAAAATTGCTACTAAAGTAATGTCTGGGATAGACTAGGGTTAGTGTCATGTCCGGCATGCTGATGTGGGATTTTCTTGTTGGGTTAAATTTGTTAATGACAGGAATTGTGATGTTGTACTTGTGTAACTTAATTAAGCAGCCTTTAATAGTTTATATTTCTTGAGAGATTCTTGTAGTATTAGTCATTATGTAAAAGACAGTATGACATAAAGCTTGGAGTTATCTGTTCTTCAAACTGAACAGACAACTTCCAATCGATTTGTAATTACAGGAATTTGTTATGATCTTTGCTAAATCTCATATCTTGTAATAAATATTGCTGTGCTATCAACAACAATTGTATGTAAAAGTAAACTTATTGTCAGCAAAAGGTGGTGATATGGTTTGCGATGTGAAAAAGTTAGAATAATTGAACTCACTTGCCGACTTTCTTCTGACATTGCGGCTAAGACATCCAACCTTATCCTGCCAGCAGTATCATGACTTGTCCTAGCCCGGTGTTATATCTGTGAGTTAGCTTCTGCTACCTCAACCCTTCGCTCATCAGCAATGTGATTATGCTGACGAGTTACCTAAAACGGTTTGAGACGTTCTGTTACTGCTTTTAATACTTAGTACGGTCAGTTAGATTGATAAAGAATGATTCGTGAATAGCAGCAGGTAAAAATGCTTATAAAACAATGCCTTTGAAATGTATGTATAAGTACAGTTTTAAATACCAAACTAGTGGTAGAATAAGTCATTGTTACTGTACTTGCGGTGTAGTTACTTAGTTATTTATATGTTTGTGAACAAATTTCCAGAAATACCACAAACGATACATTGTACAAACTATCGTTTTGATTTTTTCCGTCAGCGGTGTAGTTACGTTTTCCTTAATGTTTTACTGATGTTTTATTGATTACATCATTAAACTTCCTTCACAAATTTAAGTACAACGTCAATTTAAAATGTTTTTGAATTGTTCTAAAAAAGGTTCAAAACTAAAGTTGGTGAAACATAGAGATAGCATTCACTCGAATGTTTTTTTTATGCATTTCAATTTTGTTTTTGTTCATGCGACAAGCAAATCACATAATTTTGTTTTTGTTCATGCGACAAGCAAATCACATAAGTGTGACGTTAGCTATCCTTATCTTAATGTAATGTCAGCAGGGTGTCAGCATCAAACACTTTTATTTGTCACACGAATGACTATTGAAAACATCTGGTCAACAACTTTTATTAAGCATATTTCAAATGTCAATCATATAGTGAATCAACAGAAGGTTGAGATGATTCAGGGTTGGTGAATCTTATAGTGATAAAAAAATTTAAAATTTCTCTTCATATTGCGCTTAGAGTACAATTTTAACCATCATAGCAGTTGTCAACAGTCAGAAGTAGTGATGCCTAAAATAGCTAAAGTGAAAATGAGTCGGCCATATCGATGGTTTCAGCTGAGTTTGCATTTATCAATTCTATGTGAAAAGACCTGAAGGACGAATTTTTGGTCGTTAGTAGTGAAATGTTGATACTTGGCAGCAGCTGCTGGGTAGGTTACTGTGTTGACTTAAGGTTTTGATAATGACAATGAGCAGATTCAGTAACCCCCTCGATTACTCCTTTGTTAAAATTTGGTCTCTGAAATGAATACTAATGTGCCTAGTAGGCCTCCTACGCGCATTTGAGTATTTTTTAAGTCAGTAACTTGCTGATGAAAGTGAACTAAATAAATTTTAGCAAAAATCTCGTGTGTATGATTAACAGCTTTATTGTTTGGACATAAGTTGCTTGGGTGGGTGGATGGATGGATGGGTGGGTGGGTGGGTGGGTGGATGGATGGGTGGGTGGATGGATGGGTGGGTGGATGGATGGGTGGATGGATGGAGGGATGGGTGGATCGATGGATGGGTGGGTGGATGGGTGGGTGGGTGGATGGATGGACATGCATTACTCTCAAATACTCTCATAATACTGGTGATTGGGGCTAACTTGCCGTTTTTGTCATCAGCATTTGGTTTTAATTGCTATTGCACACCTTTCATAGTCTAGTTGTTGCACTAGACTATTTGGTCTGTTTGTCATTGCTGACTGATAAAGATCAGTTCTAACATGAAATGTAGTTACAGATAATTTCACCATGTGTGTGCACGTGTGTCCACACGCATGAACTTACATATTCATATGGACATGAATTTGTATGTACAATCATGTGTGTGTGTGTGTGCACAAGGACACACATAAATGCATCCCCAAATGTGATCGTGTGCATTATTGAGGTAGAGGTAGAGGCTCAGGTTTTGCTGAATTGTTGTGCAGCGACAACACCTGCTGAGATTTTGGTTTAGTAGTTACAATGATTGTCATAACAAAATATATCAGTTTTAAAAATCTTTTAAAAATGTTTTTAATGCAGATGTTATTGTATTTATATCTTTTTGATTAGAAATAGAATTAAAAAAAAACTTTTTGGTTACTTTATTTAGTCTAGAAAGTAGTATTACGATAATGAGAATTTTAAAAATGTATTGGTATTTTAGCAATTATTTTTTACAATCATAATCTTTCATTTACAACTTAATAACTAATCAATAGTACCGCACTGTGATTTTCATCAACGAAAGTTTATCAACTGCAGTTTTATTTTATCAAAAAGTGGTTTATTAGCACAAGTTGCTTTATCGTTGTCATGACTGAACGCCAGTCAAGTGTAGAAACAATCGCTTAGAAAGAGAGGGGCAGGGGTATATTTCAATAGTAAGTCAATAACACTTGAAGGCAGTAGCCTACTATTGTGTGCATTATATACTCCACCGCAATTCTCAGAAATCATGTGGTTTTAATTGCTATTGCACATCATTGACCTATGCCTCTATCTATGCATGCGATGGTTTGCTTGGCTTCTTGATGACTGTATGTATGTGTATGTAACAGAGTTCATTTAGGGAAACTACAGTAGTGCATTCACCCACCCCACTTGCAAGTAATTATAATATATCTCATGCTCTCATCCCTTCCTCACCCAGTGTATGATAACTTATATATCTCTTCAATACAGTTGTATGCATGTACAAATGTGTGCTTTCATGCAAAATGCTGCATATATAGGTTTGTGCATGTAAAGTATGTATTTCAGTAGATGTACAAGTAAGCGTATGTATACATTAGAACAATGCCTATAGACAACAACTAGGGTGCTACTATTGTGGTAGTGTTTTCTGTGTAAATACTTGTGCGTGTACACTAATAGTTATGTATATATGCATTTACATCTCTGACAGTAATAGTTGGTAGCTTGTACAATCTTCTGATGTCGGTGTTATATTTGCGTTAGATTGCTGGAACCACAGTCTAGCTTCTCTCTTCAGAGGCGAAACCATAGTTATTTCAATTGCATTACTACCCTTCACTACATTAGCAGTAGCTGCATAACTGATGAGACTGTCAGTGCTTTGTTGGTTTAGCAGACGATTGTTTGCAAGTTTAGTAATGGAACAACCTCAACTTGCTCTGGGAACATCATTGAATTGAAATTGTGTAATCAGCAGTGCTTTCTGTTTGAGCAATGTTAACTGTCAGTTAACTCTATGTGATGGCTATCAGACAGTATGCTATTCAATTGATTGAATGCTTGACTATGAGAAAATTTTATGGCTGCGTGCATTTGCAGTATAAATGTGTCTATATTATTATGACTATATTTTTGTGTGCTCTGCTCATGAGTGGAATATGTTTTTGTGTATGTGTGGAATATATGTGTGTTTGTGGAGAGCAATTGTTTTTATTTTGTATACTATAAATGCGAACAACATCATTTTTATAATTATACAAAATTCCTCTATGTTAGTCTCAATAGTTAGCAGTTCACCGTACTCTTGTGCTTGGAGAAATGTAGACTGCAGGTATATGGACTAGCCTGAGCCTTCACCTTCTCAGTGTTATATGCTACTGTATTGTGTAGCTTACTGAGGGATGTCAACAAACCACTAACTGATTATGAAAAGGATCTGTGGTCACAAAACCCTGCATGAATGCCTTTCATAAATGCATTACTCTACTGTCATTGTTGTTCATACAGCAGGCCAGTGCAGCTTAGCTAGTTATTGTTTGCTACCAAGTAACAGGGATACAGACAAATTAACTCATTTTGTAACAAAATGTGACAGGACATCCACCAAACGCATTTACCAATATCACTAGCAACACTGAAGCTATGAGAAGATATATTTATAGGTATTTTTGATATAGGAAATAATTGGGACATTGTTGCGCTGATGATCTCCAAGATTGATAAGTGTTCTGTGTTCTCACAAGATATATACATTTTATATAAAAAGTTGAGGTTTGTTGTGAGAAGGTTAAGTCCCTTCATAAACTTCATAACATGTCTATTTGTGTAAAAGTTTTCTTTGCTGGTTAGCAACCACAACAGCAGTTATTGTGACATCATAGTCAGCGTAGATCTTGTGCGGTCAACCACTGAGGAGAGCTCATAAATGTAAATATTTTTGGGGCCTTATAAATGGCATTTTGAGTCTAGAACTCATTCAAGTACATGACTTGGAGAATTATTTGTTTGGTTTATTATTAAACTTTCACCTTTTGTAATAATTGAACACGTTGGTAGTCATTACATAACTACTTGCAAAAATAAGTATTTTTTAGCAAGTTTGCTAAAAAGCCCTTATGGCTGTGAGTTGACTGAGCCTGTCATGCATGTAGTGTTATAATCTTGGCTATTTTTTCATTATTTTCTCCAGCAAAATCAAGTATCTGTCATCAGTACCACATTTTGTGGTCTATTCGTACCACCGATTATGTGAGGTGGCTTATTAATCGATATTTTACAGAGCTTGTACATTTTATGGTGCTGAATGGCACAAGGTCTGAATAAACCTACATTTTTGGCATGTGTTGGTGCTTGGCAAGGCTGTTTAAATCACGAAACAGCTTTTACAACAAATCATTTGAGCATTTTGTTAGCTCCACCACTATAACCTTACAATGAACAGTTTGCAGAGTCAAAGGCCTCAAGGATTGGAGATGAATAAAGCTGGCAATCAGTTATTTCACTAAAATCAATCAAAGTACATTTCCCAGCAGTTACTTTCTTATTGCCTACCATTCTCCAGATGTCGATGCCCATTCTTGGAGCAAAAACCATTGTTCCACGCACGTTTACGCGCATTCATATCGGCAGTCAGTAAGTATGGATTTTCATATTCAAACCTTTTTACCACAGAATGCTGCTTTTTCCACATTATAATGCATGTACTTGATACCTTCTACCAGCTGAAACTGCTGAGGTTAGCTCACACACAGACTAGACTTCTCTGTTAAAATAAACTACTTTTAATTTTGGGCCACTCATCATGTGCAGCCTTATTATACTTATAAACTTCAGAGCAAAACAAAATTATTCTCTCCCTACACTTTCAAGTGTGGAAACTAGTTGAAACTTTTACATGAGTTTTTACTGCAAGCTGCAGCATCAAATGGGACAGGGCCATACGCTAAAGTACTGTTTTATTGTAATTATTTAGAAGTTAATTCAGTATTTTATGTTATAAACAACTATTATTGTGTACTTGGTAGAAGCATAAAAAGTTTTTCCACGTAGCAAAATATCAATCTCCGCAAAATAAACTTTTTGCATTGACTTTATTTACAGTTTTTATTTATATTAAATATTATCCTTTTTTTTATCAAGCTTGTAAAATACAATTTGTGCGAAATTTGTGTGTTTAAGTCGATTATAAAGCTTTAAAAGTTTGCTCTTCAGAGCCATCCACTAATCAGAAGTTCATGAAGACTGAAACTAATAATTTTGAACTTTTAGTAAATGTGTGTGACTTCTGCTTTGTGTTTGGACAGTTTCCACTTGCTGTTTAATTGTACTTTTGTAGTAATAGGGCAAACTTTTGCACTGCATGCAGTCTCACCAGCAGTCTTTTTGTTTCCTACAGGTAAAAGTTGGGTATGCAGGTACCAAGCTAAATGGGAACAAGCTTTGATCAAAAACATTTATCTGAGGAATGGCTGCTAAGGAAGACAGTGAAAAAGATAGTTTATAGGATACACACATAGAGTTTACAGTGGAGCACTAGTGGTTAAGAGCAGGTTTGTTTGTATCTACGCACAACTTCAAACCAAGCGTATAGTTTTTTATTCTAAAAATTGATCTGATCCCTTTTGTCAGCAAACCAATTGTATGTACATAGCACAGGAAAAAAAATGCAGCGGGCAAAATAGTCAATTTTATTAAACTCAAGTTGAAAAGTTGAATTTTGACCATTGAAATATCAGTAATAAATCATTTTTACGCTGTGAACACAATTTCACAGGTATCTTTGTTTTATGAGACATTGATCGGCGTAAATGAATTTTATATATATATTGTAATGGATTCCGGTCTGGTTACCACGGACATCCACTATGCTCAAGTATTGTACCTCTCTCCCGAGGGGACACTGTGCTGCTCGACAGTTACAACTGTGCAATCAGGCAACCAAATTACCCGGTAAGGCAAGAGCCCATGGCTTAGACAAACAATACAGCGTAGTGCTTGTATAAGTGGCTATATTCTCAAGACAAAGTCCTAAAGGGTAATTAATCATCTGGGGTATTTGTGGCAAGACATGAGAATGAATGCAAAGAGTGTATGAAAAGTCTCTCCTTTTATAGGGAGACTCACCGGAAATCATTAGCATAATTCATATAAGACAAACAGTACAGGAAGTGATTTAGCCAATGCAATTAATTATATAAATAGTGATCCAATCATGTAATGCAAGTAAGTTAAATGATAAAGGCGCCAAGTGGCTAAGGGTGGAGTCTTATCTCCCTAGTCCAATCAGGGGGTCCTGCAGGGCTCCGAGGCTATAGCTAGAATACGGCCGACTGAGTTCCTAGATGGTTTTGAAGTTCTTCTGCTATGTCGGCCATCTTGTGCCGGCCCAGTATAGCTATACCGGGTCAGTAAGGGGTCAATACCGGCCCTGCAGAGGTCAATACCGGCCCTGCACACTATGCCACCGGCACAATATGACTTTTCACCTGAACAGTAGTTAACCAAAAGCTGCAGGCTGAAGTCTAGCGCATTGTCTCGCAAGGGTGGATAGTAAACAGCCTGTTTACTAGTAACCTCCACCAAAATCCACCACAATATATATGAATAGTTGGATTTTAAGAAATAAATGGTGCCTGTTGTGGGTAAAAAAGTTTTTTGCACTTGCATACTGTTATTATTGTATTACTTAATATTAGGTCACACTCAGACTTTGTTTGATAATTACTATTACTTGCTCCACTCTTTGGTTTGCTGTGCACATCTATGATAGCTACGGCTTTGATTGCTTCATTGGTGCATTACAGCGTGTATATCCTGACACTACAAGTAGTAATATATGAGCAGATCTCCCTACCAAGTGTTTTTTTGTGGATTTGATCTTGGGGGTTATGCAATGAGTTACGGCGTTGGATGAATTCGCCGAGTTTATATTGTATTTTACTTGAGGGGTACTTGAGTGGCATTTGAATGGCATTTAAGTGGCATTTGAGTTTTGATTATTTTTTTACTTAATTTGGAGCTGAGTTTATATTGTATTTTATTTGAGGGGTACTTGAGTGGCATTTGAGTGGCATTTGAGTTTTGATTATTTTTTTACATAATTATATACATTTATTACATAATAAGCAGGGGTAAATCTTCCCATATAATATAGCTAGAGCCAGTAAAGACTAAGAAATACAAAGCACCAGGTCTTGTAATGATAATCAATGCAAAGTCTTTTCCTTTACGTCGCATCTTAAAAAATCCTCAAATGAGGTGTGGTAACACGTCTGACATCATACCAAAGAACACTTTTATTTTTCGGTTTTCCCTTTCTACCCAAATATACAACGTTAAACGGAGGGGGGTAATCATCACAGCTGAAGTTTTTAGCTATTTCAACTGGACAAAAAAGTATTTTGGGTTCGAGTTCATTTATATCTGAAGGATCATGGTAGCAAACTTGAGAATATCTACACTTCTCCTTACTTGATGGATGTATCACACCAGTCACTCGTATAATGCTTGGGATAGGAAGATCTTCAAATGTTTTGCAAACCGGAACATTCGGTGAGTCAATCACTTGAGAACCTTTAGATTTTTCTATGAATCAATATATGATTATATACATTTATTGTATAATAAGTAGGGAAAATAGGAAGATCTTCAAATGTTTTGCAAAACCGGAACTTTTGGTGAGTTAATCACCTGAGAACCTTTAGACTTTTCTATGAATTATTATATGATTATATAGACTTATTGTATAATAAGTAGGGAAAATCTTTCCATATAATATAGTTAGAGTCGGTAAATAGTAAGTAATACAAAACAGTACAACTTGTAATGTCAATGAATACACAGGCTTTTTTTATTCATTCATTATCCGCTTGAGACTACCAGTTGTCAGCATTTGATATTGAGTTTACATACCATCAACACCAAGTGGTTCATCAAAATCTTGCAATTCGTTTTCTAGGAATTCCTTAAGAACTTCATCCTCATTATTCGTTTTTGTTAGCACCTCATTGGAACTTGTTTGTGTGCAATATTGCTCCCAATCACTAGCGTTGGTTGAAGAAATGAAGACAACATTGTGGTATGGAATAGGATTTCCATTCTTACTCTGTTTTTTTCCTTTGTAAATCATCACACCAGGTGCACATCTTTTAGCTTCCTCGTTATATCTGATTGGTAGTAAAAGCGTTCTCGTCTCTCTTTTTCCATTCTTTTCAGTGACATAGCGAATGCAATTTACAATGGATTCTTCTCCATTGAATCGGAAAGGAATGAATCTTTCTACAACTTCGATGTAAGCAAAAATGGAACAATCTTTGAAATTACTGAGATAATCGATGTCGTAAGCGAGTTTGAGTTCTTCTTCACTCATTTTTCTCAGTTTTTCAGCTTCAGCAGTAGCTTCCATTGTGGTTAATCGTTTTGTACTGATACGTTTGACATTGTAGTAAGTAGTTTCCGGTTTTTTTGAGTTTTCCATCTCACCCAAGTACAAAATGTTGAAAGGTAATGGGTAGTTATCAACATTGAAGCTTTCAACTACTCTACTTGGACAAACGACTTTCTGAAAATTCGCTCCAGTTGAATTATCAAGATAAGTGAGAATGTAGTAGTTTCCGTATGCACCAGTACTCTGCTCAATAGAAACGATTTGCAAAACTGATGGAACAGGAAGTGATGCTAGTGTAAGAAACCCTCCAATCTTTTTCAAATCACATGTCTTCCATTTTTGGAGAGATTTGGCCATCTGGAGAGCTCTGTCAGCATCAGTGAGCAATTCTTTTTGTTCCATATTGTTTGATGTTGTGGGTAAAACCAGTTTTGGAAGAGCTCGTTTCTTTATCGCTGCTTCTTTTGTGACAGAGTTAGAGTTTTTTCTTTTGGGTGTTTTGAACGTTTTTTGTTTGTTTTCGATTGGCTTTAAATTCGTGTAAGAAGCAGAAAAATCCTCCATAGTGTTCTAAAAAAGAAAGAAATAACATATAATTCAGCTTTTCATGTGGAACTAAAAGATTATTTATTTCATACTTTACATTATAGCTAAACTAATTTTGATCTTTGTTAGGTAGGGAATAATAAGTTTTAAATTTTACCTTTTATAAAGAGAAAGTTTCTAGTAGTTGCAATGGAAAGTGTAGTAGATGTTGCTCCTCTGATCACTGTTGTAGAACTGGATGCTTTCTGTGTGAAAACAGTGGCTCTTAAATAGCTAAAGTTGCACTGGTTGAACTCTATGAATACCAACCTTCTTTATAATATAACTATGATTCAGAATTTTGTCCACGCGAAAACCAATGCTTTCGCGGGAATAAATAATTTATTTTCACGCGAATAGAAACTGTTGCTTTCGCGGGAATACAAATTTTATTTTCACGCGGATACAAACCAATGCTTTCGCGGGAATAAAAACTTTATTTTCACGCGAATGGAAACAGTTGTTTTCGCGGGAATAAATACTTTATTTTCACACGAATGGAAACCGTTGTTTTCGCGGGAATAAATAATTTATTTTCACGCGAATAGAAACTGTTGCTTTCGCGGGAATACAAATTTTATTTTCACGCGGATACAAACCAATGCTTTCGCGGGAATAAATACTTTATTTTCACGCGAATGGAAACGGTTGTTTTCGCGGGAATAAATAATTTATTTTCACGCGAATACAAACTGTTGCTTTCGCGGGAATACAAATTTTATTTTCACGCGGATACAAACCAATGCTTTCGCGGGAATAAAGACTTTATTTTCACGCGAATGGAAACCGTTGTTTTTGCGGGAATAAATAATTTATTTTCACGCGAATACAAACTGTTGCTTTCGCGGGAATACAAATTTTATTTTCACGCGGATACAATCCAACGCTTTCGCGGGAATAAAGACTTTATTTTCACGCGAATGGAAACAGTTGTTTTCGCGGGAATAAATAATTTATTTTCACACGAATACAAACTGTTGCTTTCGCGGGAATACAAATTTTATTTTCACGCGGATACAAACCAATGCTTTTGCATGAAAGTATTTATTCCCGCGAAAACAACAGTTTCCATTCGTGTGAAAATAAAGTATTTATTCCCGCGAAAGCATTGGTTTGTATCCGCGTGAAAATAAAATTTGTATTCCCGCGAAAGCAACAGTTTCTATTCGCGTGAAAATAAATTATTTATTCCCGCGAAAACAACGGTTTCCATTCGCGTGAAAATAAAGTATTTATTCCCGCGAAAACATTGGTTTGTATCCGCGTGAAAATAAAATTTGTATTCCCGCGAAAGCAACAGTTTGTATTCGCGTGAAAATAAATTATTTATTCCCGCGAAAACAACGGTTTCCATTCGCGTGAAAATAAAGTATTTATTCCCGCGAAAGCATTGGTTTGTATCCGCGTGAAAATAAAATTTGTATTCCCGCGAAAGCAACAGTTTCTATTCGCGTGAAAATAAATTATTTATTCCCGCGAAAACAACTATTTCCATTCGCGTGAAAATAAAGTCTTTATTCCCGCGAAAGCATTGGTTTGTATCCGCGTGAAAATAAAATTTGTATTCCCGCGAAAGCAACAGTTTCTATTCGCGTGAAAATAAATTATTTATTCCCGCGAAAGCAACGGTTTCCATTCGTGTGAAAATAAAGTGTTTATTCCCGCGAAAACAACTGTTTCCATTCGCGTGAAAATAAAGTTTTTATTCCCGCGAAAGCATTGGTTTGTATCCGCGTGAAAATAAAATTTGTATTCCCGCGAAAGCAACAGTTTCTATTCGCGTGAAAATAAATTATTTATTCCCGCGAAAGCATTGGTTTTCGCGTGGACAAAATTCTGATTCATAGTTATATTATAAAGAAGGTTGGTATTCATAGAGTTCAACCAGTGCAGCTTTACCTATTTAAGAGCCACTGTTTTCACACAGAAAGCATCCAGTTCTACAACAGTGATTGGAGGAGCAACATCTACTACTACATCCACTGACTATTAAAAGTTTTTCTGTGTGAATTTGAAAATTTTCATTGAAGCTAAGTCTTAATTATCCGCCTTAATTATCTCACTTAAGTTTTTGACTACTTAAAAAGTAATGCTTTCACATAATAAATCACTCGTTCTAACAACAGTAACTGAAGCCTCAACATCTACTATATAATATACCAACTGACTACTAGGAGTTTTATTCACAAGGTAAAATTTATTAGCTGAGTCATTTAACTTACCTTTTTATGAGCTATTGTCACTTCTATTAAAAAGTAATGATTTTATTGTTATTATAGTGCTATGGAAACAGAAGAGGATGATACTGATGTAGACATACATAAGGAATGGGAATGGCTCATGAAAAATCAAAATGATATCGGTTTTTCAAACGCTGATAATGAATACATGAATGATGAATGCAATGCTGAATATGAAAATGAAATGGAGATGGAACTTGAAAATGCTTTTCAAGACAAACCTTCGACTTTTCAAGTTTCAGCAACTACTGAAAATACAATAGCCTTTGATAAGCAGTAAGTTTTTAAAATCATAAATTAATAACATTAGTAGAGTAATTTTTTTGCTTTTTTCTTATACTTATCTCATGAATCAGCAAAAATAATGCGTTATCTCTTTATTGTAGACAGGACTCAGAATATCAGAGAATTAATGTAAAAGAGGGAGTTGGGAATTCATACCATAGTACACAGTAAGTTTTTAAAAACTTAACTAATAATAATGTTTGAGTCTTTTTTCCTAATTCCATTTTAAAAATTAATTGATAATGGTGTTTAAGTCATTTTTTTCTTCTGTTACATTTTATATAAAATGTATGTGAATTTTTTATAGAACAACTATTATGTGTTAACATTTCTATTGTAGACAAAGTTTAAATTATCAGGAGGAGAATGTAGAAGAAAAAAACCCTGAAATTTCCCCCAATTGGAAATGGTTAGAAGAAAATCTCATTTGTTTTCGTTTACCCGATGAAACAATCAATCAAATAGGATTTGGTGCTGAGCCTTCACCACCAAAGACTAGCATAATAGCTCAAGATATAGAGCCGGTTGTGGAGGAGATAGTTGAAGAAAATGAGAATGATCCAATGATAGAAAATGAAGAAGAAGAAGAAGAAGAAGAGGAAGAAGCACAAGAGGAAGAACAAGAAGAAGAAATGGAAGATTTAAATTTTGAAAGACCTACCCGAGCATCAACCCTAGGTATTGTTGATGATAGCACAGCTCCAACTTTTCAAGATGAAGAATGGGATGATTTGATAGCTAGATATTGGGGAGCTATGAAAACGAAACATAGAGCTGGAAAAGTCATAGAACTTTTAAATGTAAGACTTTGGGATGGGATTCCAAGAGACCAAGCTGATACCTACCAAAATGACTATCATGATTCAAGAGTGTTAGAATTGCTAAAAAAAGTTTGGAGACAATTGAGCTCGAGAGCAAAAGTCAACTGTAGCGTAGGTTGTATACTAGAAAATAAAAATGATGGTGAACTCCGATACTTTCACTCATCATCAAACAATGCTACTGTATATCCAAAAGCTAAACTGATTGAAACTGAAGGGGATCTTGATGACTTCTTTGTTGATGTTATGGAGACTGATCATCGTACAAATAGCTTGAGACGGAGACCAAATACGACTTGGAGATTGATGTTGATCACAAACATTTCGTTTTATTTCTACAAACTACTCGGAATGGGAAAAGTTGGATCACCACCAGAGCATTTACCCTCTCACCTCCTTAACAACAGACACATACGAACCATGTTAAAAAACACAAAAGGAAAACGAATTACCGACAATCTTTGTTTTTTTAGATGTCTAGCATTACACAAAGAACTACAAAAAAACTGTGGAATTGCAAAAGATCCGATAATTAAGGAGGTGAAGGAGTACCAACAACAATATCATAGTTTCATCTATGGTGATAGTGGTAAAAGGTGTGATGGGAAAGGAGTGACAGAAGCTGATTTATTGCTTTTGGAGCGAGCATTTCAACTGAAGATAACAGTGTTTTCTTTAAATGATGATATGACTTCAACAGTTATTTGGAATTCAAACTCCAGTTATAAGGAGAAACTATATTTGGATCTTTATATCAATCACTTCAGTCTTATTACAAACTTGGAAGGATATGTCAAAGCCTACAGATGTCCAACCTGTTCTACTTGTTATGATAGATTGGGGAATCTGAAAAGACACAGATGTTCAATCTCAGAGGCAACAACTATGCAGTTTTCTGGAGGACAATACAGCCCTACTGCTACAATATTCGACAAATTGAAGGTTCAATTCGGGATAGATATCGGGTCAGATGATTCCTTGAGATACTATCCATTTTTTGCAACATTTGACATAGAGTGTTTGTTACCTAATTGCGAAAAAGATCGAGATACAGACACAACCATTTACACGAATGAGCATAAACTTTTAAGTATTTCAATTTGTTCAAATGTACCAGGCTTCAACAACCCGCGTTGTATTGTCAATAATGGGGATGATGATGAATGCGTTGGAAAGTTCATTGAATACTTGGATGATATTAGTGAAGAATCATATAGCCGATTGGAAAAACAATTTTCGCGAATCATAAAACAGATAGAAGGTGAATTACAACGACTGGAAGAAGCTGAAGAAAAGTTTCGTAGTGATTTTGAAAAAAATCGTTTCAGACGTAGAACAGGAGCTGAAAAAGTACTGGATGATTTGTACAGCTATATGAAAAAACTCCCTATTCTAGGTTTCAATTCACAGACTTACGATGTCAATGTGATGAAAGGAAAACTGCTTCAAAAATTGAAAGATGTCTCCGACACAGATTTTGATTTTGTTATAAAAAAAGGAACCAAGATGCCTGTTATCGGAATAGGATCTTTTTTGTTTTTAGATTGTACAAACTTCATCGCTCCTGGATATAGCTATGAAATGTATCTCAAAGCATACAAATGTGAAGCCGGAAAAGGATTTTTTCCTTATGAATGGATGAAAGACTTGGAACAACTTAATCAAGAACATCTACCTCCAAGAGAAGCTTTTTACAGTTCTTTAAAACAAAAGAATATCAGTGAAGAAGAGTACATAATTTGTCATGAAGCGTGGAAAAATAACGACATGAAGACAATGAGGGATTTTTTAAAATGGTACAACAACTTGGATGTAAAACCATTTGTTCAAGCGTTGGAAAGACAAAGATCAATCTACAGAGAGCATGGGATTGATATGTTAAAAGATGGTATATCTTTACCAGGATTAGCGATTCGATGGATGTTTAACAAAGCACCTCAACCACCACCTCCATACCTCTCTACATACTTGAATTTTGATGAACTTGGTAACTCGTTTCGTCAGACTCTCCCAATTTGTCTGCTTGACAACTGCAATGCAGAACTTTATCCTCTAATAAAGAAAAATATAGTTGGTGGACCAAGTCTAGTGATGCATAGATATCACGAAAAAGGTATAACTAAAATTAGAGAACATTGGTTGGGAAAAGAAGCAAAGATTTGCGATAGAATCTATGGAGTTGATGCAAATGCGCTCTATTTATGGTGTATGATGCAATCAATGCCTACTGGCTATCCTCGAAGAAGAAAAATCGAAAACTCCTTTGTCGCTGAACCAGTAAAATTTAGCAAGATAGCTCATAGCTGGTTACAGTTCCAAATGTTCTCAAAAAAAATCAATATCAGACATCAGCTCAATGGAGGAGAAGTTACTCTCGGACAGCGAGGATTACCAGTTGATGGTTTCTGTGTTGAAAATCGTCATGTCTTTCAATTCCACGGATGTTTTTGGCATGGACACGACTGCTCTTATAACAACGCTAAAGAACAAGAGCTTCAAGCTACTGGAAGAAAATCAAAAGCAGATCTGTTTAAAACTACGATGGAAAATGAAGAATATCTTCGAGCATTAGGTTACACTGTAATCTCGATTTGGGAGTGTGACTGGATGAAGCGTGTAAAAACTCATACAAATTTACAAAAATTTGTCAACACGTTTTACAATTCTTTCTACCCTAAAATACTTGAAAAAAAGCTGAATCAAGAAGAAGTGTTGGAGAGAGTTCAATCAGAAGAATTCTTCGGATTTGTTGAATGTGACATCGAAGTTCCTGAGGAAGAGGAAGAAAAGTTCTCCGAAATGCCTCCGATTTTTAAAAATACGATGTTAACCAGAGAACACTTGAGCGATGAAATGAAAGTCTTTGCTGAAGCCGAAGGGTTTTTAAAGACTCCTCAACGCTCATTAGTTGGAAGTATGTACGGAGATAAGATATTGCTAATGAGTCCTTTGTTGAAATGGTACTTGAAACAAGGATTGAAAGTCACCAAAGTTTATCAGCTAATAGAATATATTCCTAGAAAAGCTTTTGAAGCTTTTGGAACATCGGTTTCAGACGCTAGGAGAATGGGAGATGTAGACCCTAGTCAAGAATTACTCGCTACTACTAGCAAGTTGGTAGGAAATGCAGCTTATGGAAAAACAATCACTGATAAAGAAAAACATACCACCATCAAGTTCATCGAAGGCGCCAGAAAAGCTTCATTTCGTATCAGAGGAAACAAATTTATCGCCATGGAAGAGATAGCAGATGATTTTTATGAAATCGTAACCTGTAAACAGCTAGTAAGTTTTAAAACAATTATTTTGCAATTCAAAATTTATATTCCACAAGTTTACTTTGCTAATCAGTATCACCATCATTTCAGCTAACGATGAATGTTCCAGTACACTTGGGTTTCTCCGTGCTACAGTATGCTAAACTGAGAATGCTACAGTTTTACTACGACTTTATGGATAAGTAAGTGAAACCTAATTCCCTACCATTATTATGTGTAAGTAAGTAAAACTTCCAAATAATTGAAATCGAAACAAACTTTTTATTTATAGATATATTGACAGAAGTGATTTCCAATATGTTGAAATGGATACAGATAGCGCATACATGGCATTGAGCGGAACATTAGAAACACTGGTAAAACCAAGTATGAAAAAAGAGTTTTACAATGAATATGGTGATTGGTTTCCACGCCCATACTGTGACAAACATAGGGATGAGTTTTTAAGAACCAAAACAATGGGTTTAGAATGGAGCATGCAAGACTGTTGTGAAAAAGTACTAAAACACGGAAAAAGAACACCTGGGCTGTTTAAAGAAGAATTTACCGGAGATGGAATTGTTGCACTTAACTCTAAATCCTATTACTGTTGGGGAGAAAAAGGAAACAAGTTTAGCTCAAAAGGTTTGAACAAACGAATTAATCAATTGAACAAAGACAGTTATCTAAATGTATTGAACACAAAAAAGTCGTTTATGGGTAAAAATCGAGGATTTGTAGTAAAGGATCAAAAAATGTTGACATACAACCAAATAAAACGAGGTCTCACATATTTTTATGCTAAAAGACGAGTGTGTTCTGATGGAGTATCTACCGAGCCTACTTTGGCTTAAATAAAAACCTTCATAATAGACTTCTTTTACCACAGTTACTATAGCTATATATATATATGTATATAAAATACAAAAAATCTTTCATCATCCTTATAAATATCGATAAAGAATAGATGAATATTTAACTTTATCATCTGATATATTTTATAGCATTCAATGTATATATGAGTTCGAATTATGTATCTAGCTATATTATATGAGGAGATTTTACCACTACTTATTATGTAATAAATGTATATAGCCATACATTGATTCGCTTTTAATCAATGAATTTATTCAAGGTAGATACATCTCCTCTCTCCTCTCTCTCAAGATGCTATATGAGCTCGAGTTATGAAAAGAAATTATCAAAACTTAAATGCCATACATTCAAAATGTATATATCATATAAGTTCAAATTAAGTAAAATAATAATCAAAACTCGAATGCCACTTAAATGCCACTCAAATGCCACTCAAGTACCCCTCAAGTAAAATACAATATAAACTCGGCGAATCCATCCAACGCCGTAACCCATTGCATCACCCCAGATTTTAACCCCACAAAAAAACACTTGGTAGGGAGATCTGCTCATATATTACTACTACTACATCACTGCTCTTTCATTCTCCTGTGCCACTACTAATTGTCCCTTTTGCATCTTTAGCAGGTAAAGAAGCAGGCTTATAAAGTATGTAAACAATAGAGGCCACTATTGGACTGCTGTGAGATTAATTTGCTTGGGGCACAGATGAAACAGCAAATTTCACAGTCTGAATACTTTATTGAAAATAAGCAGTGAGTTCCTAATAAATATTTGTTTTCTGGGAGTCTTCCACTAACTGTGTTGTGCACTGAATCAGGTCTAATTCGTCAAATTAATGTCCAATGGTAACAAACTTCTGCAGTGTGCAAATGTTTGTACTGGAAAAATCAAAAGAAAAAATTAAATGCATACTTTTTAACATGAAAGTTGCACTTTTCTTAAAACGCAGGCTTTAAACCTTGATCCAACTACTTCAAGTCTCTGAGTCAATGAACAACTCAGAGATTGACTTTTCCTAGATTTGCACTTCTGTTTAAAAAAAGAATTTAATTTGGTTGCAGCATTATTGGTAGTTATTTCGTGGTAGAATCAAATCCATTGAAAAATTAACAAACAAAATGACTGAACTGTAGTAAGTTGATTGAAGTCTGTTGCACTAACATCTTTAAAATAAACCAGCAAAAACTTTTGGATAATAAATTATAGTTTGTATTATATGTAATACTTTTATACAACTTATTGCAGCGTTGTTAAGTAGCTATTATTTTTAATTTTAATTCTCATATAAATTATTTTGCCCGAACACTTAAAAAATACCTTTTTTACAATTCCAACTTCTAAAATCTTTGTTTTTGGTCAAAAATGGATATTGGTAATTTTTGTCCTAGAAGCAACAGCTACAAAAAGTTAAAATTTTTTACAATCAAAATGATCTTCTAACAATGTCGATATCTTATGTATTTTCTTTATAAAACTTTTTATAACTCGATGCGACTTGTTGTATTCGGAAAAAATACATCCTTGTCAGAACTGCTTGCATTTATACGTATTGTCTAACATGTGAGGGACAACTCTCTAAAAATGGTTTGACACGCCGGTACCTAAAAAATCTTTTCAAATCAATTACACTGAAACTTAGCAAATTAATAACCACGATTCACAATACGAGTATTCACGATGTGTTCCTCAAACAAAAGGATTCAACACATCGCGTATGGAATGAAACATTTGTTTGGTACATCATAACTATTGAATGAATTCTTAGATACGGCCCAACAAATCATTAAGAAGACAACTCCCAATTTGCGAAGTAATCGATAAAAAATGTCATTGTTGTCAACCAATATATTTTGCGAAGACGTCATTTTTATAAAGTATAAGTTTATTGAAAAAAAATATAAAATCGTTCTGTTAAAAGAAACAAACTAGAATCACTCGTAATCTATTTAGCGTTCAGTTTCATTCACGACCTAAGAACAGTGTAAATAAATGCTCATTGGTTATCATTTTATATTCAGTGAACTACTTTTTGTTGACCCACGAGTTCTAAACAAAATGGTTATTTTTTAACAAAATTTGTTGCTGATCAGATTATTTCTATTGCGTTTTGTACGGGAAACATAGGTCATGACTACTCTCATTATCCTTTTCTCGAGCATATTAATTAGTCTGGGACTCGAACAGTGACATGCAATATAGTTTTGAAAATTCTTTGTTAAGTTTTAACATTATTTTTATATTATTCTTTCAGGGGGGGGGGGGGGGTACCACATGTCTCCAGTCACTCAAGCATAGCTGGACAACACCTTACCAGGTAAACCACATTTGGGGTGCTTTTGGATACTCTACGTGTGGGTAGGGATTAATAATGGGATTGAACGATAGCATTTGGAAACCCGTCATTGAGTGCCAAAAATTGTGACGGCAACGAGTAACTCTGTCGCAACGATATGAAGCAACAAGTATGATAGGTAGCGTTGTTGAGGGCAAAGAATTACCTCCCCTTCTTTGTTTGAAGAGCCGATTTGACCTGGACTCAGCATGTTATCTATAGTTCAAGGCACGAAAGACATTTATTGATATGGCCTCAACGACTGTTCACTGACCATCCAATGTGTAGGGTACCAGAATGCATCCTTGTAGTAGACTTGTCTTTCCTTTCTCTTTGGGGACACAACTACTTAATTTTTATACTTGTGCTGTGCTGAAACCATAATATGAATGAAAAAAATTTCGAGAAAAAAACTCATGTTATAAAATTTTTTTTATGGTTTTTGACAAATTTCCGTGTTAGTATTTTAGCAAATCGACAACTAGTGTTAATTGTATTGTTGTAAAAAAGATGTATGCAAAAAACTAGTCTTGATAATTTATTTATTTTAGTCTCAACTTCACACTATTCTTATTATTGTGGTGAGTTGAAATTTAGACAATATTTTACTTGTATATTTACAGAAAATATGCCTTAAAAGTGAAATTAGGCCATGGATCATTATGTTAATCTCAAAGTGTATGTGAAAGAGTGTTTACCATTTTTTTGTTTCATTGTTGTAAACATGGTGTCTACCTTGACACTTTAGCAAAAGCCCCTGTACAAACATGGTGTCTTTCTTGACACTTAGCAAAAGCCCCTGTACAAACATGGAGTCTATCTTGACACTTAGCAAAAGCCCCTGTACAAACATGGAGTCTACCTTGACACTTAGCAAAAGCCCTGTACAAACATGGAGTCTACCTTGACACTTAGCAAAAGCCCCTGTGTAAACATGGTGTCTACCTTGACACTTAGCAAAAGTCCCTGTGTAAACATGGTGTCTACCTTGACACTTGGCAAAAGCCCCTGTACAAACATGGTGTCTACCTTGACACTTAGCAAAAGCCCTTGTACAAACATGGTGTCTACCTTGACACTTAGCAAAAGCCCCTGTACAAACATGGAGTCTACCTTGACACTTAGCAAAAGCCCCTGTACAAACATGGAGTCTACCTTGACACTTAGCAAAAGCCCCTGTACAAACATGGTGTCTATCTTGACACTTAGCAAAAGCCCCTGTACAAACATGGAGTCTACCTTGACACTTAGCAAAAGCCCCTGTACAAACATGGAGTCTATCTTGACACTTAGCAAAAGCCCCTGTACAAACATGGTGTCTATCTTGACACTTAGCAAAAGCCCCTGTGTTACCAGAGAGAGGGTAACTCCTTACAACTTCTGCTTGGATGTTTCTGTCAGAGCATCATTAGATATTGATTAAGCATGGCTAACTCTAAGTTATTAAATATTTCATCCTTTTTAGGTGATTTAGGACTCATTATGTGGGACAATCTCTCTTGTTATGCAATTTTAATCTTCTGTTCAGTCAAACATTCCATACAATCTGGCTACTAGCATTAGTGAACTGTCTACTAGTAGTGATTGAAGTTTCTAACACAACTTAAATTTTGTTTCAGCCAATGGCAGGTGGCACAAGGACAAACACCTAATAACTTACACAGTCACAACCAGCGTACTCTGCTGCATTGTGCACATTAATGGGGAATGCATAAGATTTCAGAGTTGTCACTCCTTTGATAAAAGTGGGACAACTCCCAATTGTAGATACATTATTGAGAGTGTTTTTCGACACATTGGTTCTAGAGGTGTGGTGTTTTATTGAAGCACTGTTAATAGTTCTGCAGTACACTGCTAAACTTTAACTTTGATTATATTTAATTACCAGGTTTCAGTTAGTTCGAATGATTTTGCATTACTTACTCTAAAAGTGTAAAAACTTCGTGTTTTTGTTGTTAAAGTTCGTCATGATCTAGCTTTTGCATTTTTTGAAAGAGAGCTAACTGCTTTTTTATTGTATTTATTGAGTGAGTTCTTTTGAAATGCAAGACAATGATCAATATGTTCAGCTTAAATTTTTTTGTGTTTGTTGACGTACATAAAACTTTTTTTATATTGTTTTTAGTACCAAGTTATACAAATAATAAACTGTGAACTATTTATCAAATGCCAATATAATGCTTTTACCTAATCTGTACCTTACAAGTCTACTTTGAACAATAGTGCAACATTCCGCAGTGAACATTCAGGTAACATTACTGAAACAGATAGGGATGTTTATCGAGCGTTTGGCATAACATTCACGAATAATGTCATGAAAATGTTACCTGAACGTTTCCCTCAACTTTATTTCATAAGATGAGGGAAAAAACGTTGTTGGGGGAATTTTTGTATGAATGTTATATAAACGCTAATGGGTGTCTACAGAGTAATGTTATTAGAATGTATTTTGTTGAATGTCTACGGTCGGGAACCGACATTTAGATAACGTTTAACGAACATTTTTTTGCTTGTAGGGCAGCTAAACAGGCTAAATATCTTGTTGTTTACAGCCTTAGAAAGTTTACTAAATAGCTGTACTACCTTACACTGGTTGATTTTGTTACTGATTCTGCAAACTGACTGTAATATTGGTTCAATATTCAGTTTTATCGAAGCGAGCAACTGCGACAATGATTAATTAACTACAGCTCATACAATTAAATAAATTATTAAATGCATTGACTTTTTTAATTGAAAGCTACTAAATTTTAACACATTGATAATTTGTAATTTCAATGAAGAAAAAAAGACTTCAGCATTAGTTTATTGTTATGTAGGAGAATTAAATAGCAATGCACCATATACCAGTCTTGTTAACTGGAGAGAAATGAAACCATAGATGGGGTTATTCTGTATGTGTGATGTGAGATAGTGATGTGTCTTGTAGTTTACCAAACCAACTACTGGAGTACATACATGTACATGTAAATGTGCATCGGTTTACTACAATGACACAAAAGGTTTCACTTGAGTTGAATAAAATAAAGATAATGTGAAAAGATTTTACACCATGATGGATCTCAAAATATGCTGCTTTTGGCAGATAAACAAACTATTTTTTTTTAGGAGATAATGTTGAACAAAAAAATTCCAGAACTTTTCAGGGAAATCGGGAATTTTTGGAAATGGGAAAAGTTGTACATAAAGCCTGTGAGGTCCCTGACAAATCTAAAAACCTGACAGATGTGACATGTGTGATAGGTATGACATGTGTGACAGGTATGACATGCAAAAATATTTAACTTTGCCTTATGATGAAGCCACAACACATAACAAAACATCAACCACAACCAGCCTCATGAGACCTTACTCCACTCTTTGTTGCTCTTCGCCTTTCTTTTCCATTTCAACTAATTTTGTGCAATAGTTTATTTCTCGCCCGCTTCAATTCCACAAGTTAGCCTAGTGCACAGATTTCAACAGGTATTTTGCACTAACATCGTCATTGAATTCATTGCAAAGTATGCAATGGAGTCTCTTGGCACAGGATACACTTCTTGGCACACTCAATGACTTTTTGTGGGACCAGAGTCTATGAACTACCTTTTACAAACAAGAGCTCCTACCACTAGGCCAAGCCTCTATCCCATTGTTCTTTTGGCAATCCACCAACTCAAAAGTTCATCAATACAATTTCCTTTCACTTGTTTTTCTCAGCATCTTCAGGGGTGCCGTTCCATTTCCTGTAACTTTTGATACAATTTTCTTTGGGTAGTAATTGGCCTTAAAATGTTGTTGTTTACAGTTTATTGCCATGTGTCTTGTAGCTTAGCAACCAATTGCTTTTGTGCGCTACTCACATATACTGGTATTGTACCAGGAGAGACCAGGAAGGTTGTAGAGGAGCACTGCAAACTCTTGTAACCATGGATGGTCCACAGGTAACAGTAACAATGACTTACTCTACCACTAGTTTGATATTTAAAACTCTACTTATACATATATTTCAAAGGCATTATTTTATAAGCATTTTTACCTGTCGCTATTCACGAATAATTGTCTTTGTTATTCTCTTACATCACTCATGCTATGAGGTGAAGTGGGGGTTAAGTAATCAAAAGGTGATTAATATTGCCGCGGAAAGTCGGCAGCACTATGAAATGACCATCAGTAATAGCGCCAAATTGCAATCGTAATAGTCAGCTAGCTCACATCGTCTTTCACCATTTCTATTGCATTCACTTAACTAACGTTTATTGACAATGCATGGGGGCAACTACTGCGGATTTTTGAGTGTCATCTACTTTCTGGGATGTACCACTATTATACAGGAGGTCAGAGAATTCGACAACAAAGCGAAAATTGACAATTTCAAGGAGCAGTGCTGGACAAAAAATAGAAAAACCATTCGCCGCCATCTTATGAACAAGGTATCGTATGTAAATAATTGTCGAAACAATGAGAAGCAGAGGTTTGCCACTTACTTTTCCAAAGCGAATTATCTTTTGCTCACAAAAGCCAAAAAAAGATTGCATACTCTTATAAACTGCCAGGAATGCAGAGCTTCTCACACCGGTGAATTCTATCTTAAGAAAAACAACCAACCTAAGGGGCAACATCAACAACAAACACCACGCACTGTTGATGTAAGAAAAGTAAACACCTTATTAAACAAATCTGCTGATGAGATTACTGAACATGACATCAATGCTGTGGTGAGCTCAGTAATTAAGCCCATCAAAAAAGCAATTGGAATCACCCCACGCGCTGATCACTTCATACAAAGAGTGGTTGGTAAGCGCAAGATTGAAAACATTGGTATTATATCTAAGAAGGCCAAGCGAAGAACTCTTGGGGAAGCGAACAGGGAATTGAGCGAGAAAGCTGTAGCACAAGATCACCTAGCTCTGTTTGCATCCAAGCAATCAGGTGCAGAATGGACTAAGCAAATTAAAAGTTTGTATGGAGTGAAAAGAATACAAAAAGAAAGATCACACACAGGGAAACTTCGATCTTATTATCAGTGGTCAGAGAAGTCCCTTCGCGATGTACTGGAGTCACAGCAAGTGTCTAACTGGACAGCTTTAGCACGGAGAATTTGTCTAGTTTGAAAAAATTCTCAAAAACCCCCAGGAAATATGGCACAGGTATGTCAAAGTTTATGTATTGTCATCATCCACAATTTATTGATCTAGCTGCATACAGATAATATCGAACTACAATATGCTTAAAACAGGCAGTATTATGGAAAGTATGTATTCATAAACCATGAAAATCACTTTGTATGTATATGTTATAGGTGGTTAAAGCAATTGCAAGATCCCTTGGCTACAATGCGCCTGTGAGAAAAACACAGATAATTAGTTGGTTAAACTATAAAGGCCACAGTTTCAATGTTAAAAGGCGCACGCCATATCTAGTGTTGAAACGCTACAAACAAAGACTAATAGAGTCGGGAGAGGTTGATATTGGGAAACCTATAGTCCCCATAGAATTCACAAGGACAACAATTAACGATGGAAATGTGGTGAGTAAAATCACATTTTTACAAAGTTGCCAGTATTCGTCTGGATTAAACAGTCATAACATCTACATAATGCTGCACAGTAAACTGTGATCTAATTATTTTACAGGTCACAACGAAACATGAAGTATCAGGACGGAAGTTTGACCTGCTGTCTATGCGGGAAGAGCATCTGCGACGGATGGCCTCCCTAAAGCTATTGAGAGGAGTTGATATTGATTCAGGCAACTTTGAAGGGTCACAGGAATTAATGTTTGCCAGTATCTTGTTTTACACAAAGGAAAAAATAAAGTGTACTTAGATGATGAGATCACCAATATATACTGATGACGGGAATATGACAGCATATTTTATGACTGTCTGTGAAGCCTGGCAGCTTTACAATACATAAACGAATGATATTTTCCACATTTTAGGATTATGTAGTAAATGTGCAAGCCACAGTGGAGGCACCGTACGTCTACCTACTAGCCCGCTCAGGTTCTTCTGTAAAAGATCAACTGATGTACATACCAACACGATTGGAGGATGTGACAGCACTAGACAACCATTTGTCAGTCCAAGGCTTTGAATATCAAGATAATCTCCGCTTCTTCTCTGGTGACACACCGGCCAGGCAGTTAGAAGCTGGTCAGCAGTGTGGAGGTCAGTGCAGAACACCTACAACATTACAATATAACATTTGATTGCATTAGACAACCATTTATCAGCTCAATGCTAATGACACAGGACCCATGCATTTGTGGAATGCATGACAGTCGCTTTGGGGATAGTTGTAAGTTTAACAGTCTGGGACCCTTTGATTCTCTACAACAGCGATTGCACCTTTTGCGTGTTACTGATACTTGGAAAGAGAAGTCTAAAGATGGAAAATTTGCAGTTTTTGAAGCCTTCAAGGTATTTATCTTCGTACTTCTCGTATTTCAAAAAAATGCTATACACACATGCTGGCTAAGATCTTAGTTAACCATAAACGTATGTTAATGTACTTTCAGACACAGGATATTCTCAACGAGCTAATTAGACGAGGAGTCACAATGGATTATTCAGAAAAGTCTGATGAGCTTAAGCAACTTTTTGTCCACACATTCAAAGGTAAAGTTAGTTTTGATAACTTGTGCCCAAAGCATAAAATCTGGTTGGTGATGCAAAGAGTGGATTAATGGCATGCTTTTCTTGCAGGCGTAAGAAGACCCCCTGCTCTCTGGTGTACAGGAGCAGACATAGATCTACCAGAACTCGAAATCTGTCAAAACGAACCGTTACATGACCTGAAAAATGTAGTGAACAGAGTGTGTGATGAGCTACCACATTGCTTCAAGGACAAAGAACTGAAAGAAGAGCTCATGAGCACACTCAATGACCTCAAAGGTATTATTGAAATGACTAAAATTTTTTTTCTTGGAATTTGATGATGGGAAATTTTCAACAAATCTGAATGAAGCAGCCTGTAAATGGAATAATAAAGCTTTCGCGTAAGCAAAATTTCAGATTTCTGCTTTCAGTAACAAACAGGGAGATGAAAGGTACTGACTGTCGGCTCAACCTGGTGAAAATTGCACACTTCCTTTCCACAAAGCAAAGCAAAGTGAAGCTAGAAAGCCCTATGTCTTGGTGTTGGCTTTGGTGGAGTTACAGAAAATAGCCTATGCTCCCGACTCCGAGCGTTCACCGAGGTCAATATTACGTGCTTATAATCAAAGCTTTGTTTTTGCCATGGCATATATTGAGCTCTTTGGAGAACCTAAGTCGGCCCAGCATAGGTCTATTTTCGGAATGCCTTTCCACTGCTTGTCTGTGCACCTACCAGAGTGTCTGAGGTTGGTCAATGATCAAAGTTATTATTCTGTTGACAGACAAATTACTATGCGACATCCAACAGACAAGCTGAATCGCTCATAACAAATGCTATATATAGAATTGCGATGGAGAGAAAAACGATCAGTTTGTTACCAGGATTCATTCACCTTACAAGAAGGAAAAGTGTGCCAAGCAATTGAGAAGTCAGCAATCTCAAAAGTGTCAAATGGCCTGTATCTTGGGAGAAACACCATCCTCACTAACAGCTACCAAGTAGGAAAATCAACATATATTAATATTTTTGCAGAAATTATATTATTCTTTTAATAACCAGATTTAATATATATTACAAAACATAAATTTCGTATTTTTGTCATACAATTATCTTGACAAGCATGAACAGCAGTAATTAAATGTTCTAATATGTAACAATTTGAGTAATTTGATAAATCAAAGGTTAAGCGTGCCAAATAATAATTCCATGGCAATTTAGAGAAAGGCAAAGTGTAATGTTTTAGGCCATTTAATTATCTACAACATTTTCATGAAATATTGTGCTCTGTGTCATACATACCTGATGTTGTTTGTACTTGAAGCTTTCTAGAAAGTAACCAGACCGCCTCCCTGACTCATTTTAAGCGTATAGCAGATTTCCTTGAAGTGGGCCATGGAAAGTGGTAGCGCACTCACAGCTCAGCCATAGAGTTTCTGGATGGCTTTGAGGAGCAGGACTCCCATATGGCTGGCCCTTGCAAAACTCACTACAGGTAAAATATGTTGTCATGCAAAACTCACTACAGGTAAAATATGTTGTCATGCAAAACTCACTACAGGTAAAATATACTGTCATGCAAAACTCACTACAGGTAAAATATGTTGTCATGCAAAACTCACTACAGGTAAAATATGTTGTCATGCAAAACTCACTACAGGTAAAATATGTTGTCATGCAAAACTCACTACAGGTAAAATATGTTGTCATGCAAAACTCACTACAGGTAAAATATGTTGTCATGCAAAACTCACTACAGGTAAAATATGTTGTCATGCAAAACTCACTACAGGTAAAATATGTTGTCATGCAAAACTCACTACAGGTAAAATATGTTGTCATGCAAAACTCACTACAGGTAAAATATGTTGTCATGCAAAACTCACTACAGGTAAAATATGTTGTCATGCAAAACTCACTACAGGTAAAATATGTTGTCATGCAAAACTCACTACAGGTAAAATATGTTGTCATGCAAAACATATTATAATAATAGAGCGCTAACAAAAATTCTACTGATATAGACTACAGGCCCACCTTACTGATCAGTACTACTGAACCAATATTTAAAACTACTTCTAACTAATTAACGACTTAACAAAATTAAGATTATTTTCACAGCAATTTTTGGCAGTGCCAGAAACTGGAACTTGTATGTTTAAATTAATGACAGGGCTTAAAAATAAGCAGGAGTCATCCAGTTATGAGTAGGATATTGTTGAGCTTGTGGTCACTGAGAAATGCCTTAGAAATTAATGCTTTACAGGTTGAATATTTGGCCAACATCATGTCAAAATTCAAACCATCAAATTAAACACCACCACTGAATCAAATAGCCTGTCGTAAGTTAATATCTGCACGGGGTAACACCACGGTGCCCTACGTGATGCGCTGTAATGCCGCTGCAGAAAGCATGCTTACAGTTTATACTAGACAGTGCTACGAATCTAAAACATTATTGTAACCATTTAACAGCTTTTGTGAAAATCCATTGACCTAGTGTTTTTCAGACAACTTGGTCTTTCCAGCCAGTGTTAGTGTTAAGAAAAGTCCAATTTAGCGCATAACAGTCGAGCATTTAAATATTACTTCATATCCTATAGACAAGGTTCTATGGGTATCTTTGGCAGTTTTAGTTTGAGGAGTTGTCTTTTCAATGCTCCCCTGAAAGGGTACCAGTCTGTAATCGATTTTCTCATATTGTGCACAAGTCAGTAAATTCATACCCTACTTGAAAAATGCAAAATATGCTCCCTGTTTGTGTGCATGTGTGCAATTTGTCCAAAACTTAATAACTTAAGTTAACTTAAAGGAGGCCTCCCACACTTTTTTAAATGATACCATTAAATTCAGCACATGATTTTACCCCTAAGTGCAAATTTTCATCTCTTCAAATGGTATATTTTACTAGATATTGTTCTTTTTTCCTCACCATATAATCAAACTGAAAATGTTAGCTCACTGAAAAAATATGACGTCACAACGAGCGATTAGTCAATTTACATATAAGACAAAGAGAAATTTAAAGGCTCCTGAACTCAGCCAATAGCAGCAAATATGATTCAAGCTTGAATCAAATTTAACCTAAGATCATAGACTGTCATTCACAGGAGTTGGAATACTCATAGTCTCTTAGAAATTGTATAAAACAGCATTGAAATATAAATCATACATTCGGTTCACTAGATGATGTTTATATTACAGACATGAAGGGGAGTAGTAGGCAATATTGCGCATGCGATTTAAATCAAATTAGACTCGCGGTCTCAGTGTTGGGAATTTGAGAAGTTGATTAGTACATTGACCTGTGTCACTCACCGTTGTGCAGTGTGTTACTAATTTGACATTACTGATTACTGATTACTTATTACTTGTAAGTTATAACTACTATGGAATCTGCTAGTACAACTAAAGGCCGTAAAAGTAGGCCTTGTGAAGCTGCATACTGTAACAACAAAACAAAACATCTTCACAATTGGCCTAAAGATAAGCAGTGTGCCTTGAAATGGACAGCCTTTGTTTCACAAAAACGTCAACATTTCACTCCTGATAGAAACTCTGTTCTCTGCTATAGTCACTTCACTGATGACCAATTTGCTAACATGGGCATGTATAAAGCAGGATTAGCATCCCAGTGAGTATTTTGCTTTAATGTTTAGGCTAATCATAATGATAATCATAATCTAAATGCTAATACTTATACTAGTAATAGTAGTATTTTAATAAAATAATAATACTAATAGCTATTATAATTTAATTATACTTATAGAATAAATATAATTATAATAATAAAATAATATAATATAGTAAAGTTATACTTATGCTGCATAAATCATTATTATAATTATATACTTATGGTTATTTCAATATTTGTTATACTAATAGCAGTTATGTCTTATTATTTATAGTTATACTTTTATAGTAATTAGTAAATAGTAATAGTAATATACTATATAGTATATTTTAATTATATACTAAACTAATACTAATACTTATAGTTATACTTATGTTATAAAAATAATAAATATAAAGTAAATAAATGTAAATATAATTATTAAAATTAATTAGTATAATTATAATACTATTAGTATTACTTACTTTACTATACAGTATACTCATAATTGTAATAAGTAATAGTCATAGTAATAGTAATACTAATTCAGTAATATTGTATAACTATAACTTGAACTATCAACTATAAATGTATAAAGTATAAGTTGGGTAAAGTATACTATAATTTATAGTTATTACTAATTATAGTGATTTTACTACTAATACTAATATTATACTAATACAATAGTATAACTAAGTGTAAGATGATAAAAACTGAGTATAACTATAGTCTATCTATAAGTATATCTTGTGATGATTATATTCATATTCAAATTGCCATATTCTATTGTACATGCAGGTAACCAGTGATATTAATAGTAATAGTAGTTATATCAAATAGTAATTAATTACAACAAGTAATTATTATTATAATGCCAATGATTATGATAGTAATAATAGTAATAAATTTGTTGTAAATATGTCTAATATTATACATAATGATAATGTATATATAAATTTGTAACGTATAAAAGTAATATGTAATTACTAATCATATTATTGTTGTATGTACTAAACCTGTATAATTATTATTATAACATACTATTTATTTACAAAATTTCTGTTACTATTAGGCAATATTTTTATACCTATTAGTATTATAATTACTTATTATGATTACTTATTATTTAATATGAATGCTATTAGTATTGATGAAACAAAATTGGATTTGGTGTATATATATTTATGTATATATATATATATATATATATATATATATATATATATATATATATATATATATATATATATATATATATATATATATATA
Source organism: Cryptosula pallasiana (assembly GCA_945261195.1). Taxonomy (NCBI): domain Eukaryota; kingdom Metazoa; phylum Bryozoa; class Gymnolaemata; order Cheilostomatida; family Cryptosulidae; genus Cryptosula; species Cryptosula pallasiana. Next base: position 26,843,665 of record OX183136.1, on the reverse strand, counting down.
TATATATATATATATATATTGTCTTTGGCAATAGTAAAGTTTACCTCAAAGTATTTTAATGGTAATTAAATGACTGCAGATTAAGATATCGTTTTTTTGCCCCTATTTATGTTTTCCTCAATTCATGAGTGTATATTGATATTGCTTTCTCTTGTGCTTATTCCTTTCATTTTATTGATATACGTTTAGTACTGATTTTGATTGAATACTTTTAATCTTTGCTTGGAAAAGACTGCTATACCCACAATTCAACTGACTGCTCCTACTGCTGAACAAACTTTACAAGGATTAGATCCGGCTATCCAGGCCTTATCTCCGAGGAAAAGAAATATTTGTTCAACCACCATTACTCCAAAACAAAGTCGAGTTTTGTGTCGCACAAATCCTAAAGACCTGTTAGTATTTTATACCATAAACATTGTTTTGCGAAACATGCAATTGTTGTCTCTCATATTAAAAAGAGTTAATTCTATCTACAGTAAATAAGCCTTAAGCCTTATATAATATACTTTTTCGAAGATTAATTTTAATACAGTAATGAATACCAAGGGCTGCATATTGTGGTCTTTATTAGCATTATATTTCTCAGCTGTTTTTTTTATAGCGGCATGTCTAAGATGACAAAATTCAAACGGGCTAATCCACGTAGGCTTCGAAATCCCTGTAAGAAACCACTACCCATACTGAAAGGTCGAAGTGTGGGTGTGCAAGTGAGGAGAAAGCGGAGGCGTAGGGTATCAAGCAAACGCATACAATGTTGGTATGTTGTTAATCTTTAATATATTACTTTATAAATCAATATAATAATTGAAATAGTTGTATATTTTAGATCTGTGAGCTATTATAATTTTGAATGACATTTTAGACAGCTAAATATTCTCTGGGACTTGCCAGCAGACTAGTTCCTGTTTGGTTACCATTTCCATAGAATATAAATATCATTTTTTAGCTCAAGCATACAAATTGTGCCTATTTTTTACCCTACTCAATCGATTTTCTAGCTATTGGCAGTACCACTTTGAAGCAAATTGGTACAAGCACATGTAATATTATTAAATTTACAATGAATAATGGCATTTCAATTTTAGAATAACAACAATCTACTAGAAGGGTGAGAGACTTTCATTTGACCTGAAGATTATTATGCAAGCATATTTGAACTATGTTAGGTTTTTATCTCCACATATGCTGTAATATTTTATTTGCCATATTAGTATAGCATCTGGAGCTGTGGCAAAGGCCAGACATACATCAAAGACTGAAGAAGTAGAATTCAGCAGCAGCAGCAGCTCATCATCTGAAGACCTATCAGATTCAGATTCAGATTGGTTCCCTGAAGACGGTGATGAAGAAGAGTATGATCATTCGAGAGAGTACAACCGGTATGACTAATTAAATTTTCCTTCTAAAGCTGTTTTCATGGTTCAAATTATTTTCTCCAATAGCGAAGTCTGTATAACCTTATTCAAATTATCAACTTGTTAGCTCTATGTTCTTTGATATATTTCTTTTATTTGATGTGCATTGGCCTTTCTCACATAAATTTTCCTCTGTGATAAGATTTCACACTCTTTAGCTTCAGAAGCCATATTTTGCTCAATATCTTGTGTTGGTTTATTTATGCAAAAAAACTGCTGATGTCATTAGAATAGTTTGGACATAGAACTGTTTGAAATACAGATACTAAATCTACTGTCAACGACTACATTGTGAGCACAAGCCAATATAGTTCCAATTTTTTTAAAAATAACATTTTGCCATACATAGCAATGAATTGAACTCTGAATTTTTTGAAACAATTTTAGAGCTCCTCAGTGGCATAATGAGCCTAAGTTCATTGTTAGTGAAAGTAAACTGACAAGGTTGATGCGGCGTTGTAACATCTGTGGAGAGGAGGCTGTTGGGAGGAAAACGCAACAGCAAGGAGCTTATGTAGAGTTTACAATAACTTGCTGCAGCTCCAACTGCAGACATGAGGAAACGTGGCAATCTACCGATGTCATCCATCAGATTTATGTTGTGAACCTGATAATCAGCGCTGCTGTAGTGTTCTCAGGCTCTCTAGCTACGAAATTCTTTCGAGCGCTTTCCTTCCTAAATGTAGCTATGCCATCATTGAGTACCTTTTTCAGGCATCAGTCTAGCTATTTACATGGGGTAAGTAAAACTACTATGTTATATTAAAATGCTAGCTATATCATGTATATGTTACATCATAATAAATGACAATTATATTTTAAAATGCAACTTTTGCTAAATATTTGTCAGCATTCCATAATTATTCTTTGTTATTACACAGTTCCTTCAAGCTTTGTATGTTTTAAAGGTCGTGCGACAAGTTTATGGCAGATCACAGCAAGCTTTGTTAAGTCAACTTCCTGACAATGGTGTGTCAGTAGCTGGAGATGGTCGATGTGATAGCCCTGGACACTCTGCATTATTTGGTGTGTACTCATTGATGGATTGTGACACAGGAAAAGTTTTGGGGTTTGAACTGGTCAAGGTGAGAACCTTAAACTTCTATCACTACAGAGAGCAACAATACACAAAATAATTTGTTTAGCAGTATTTAAAAGTTATGTCAATTAGGAAATGCCATTATTAGCTCAAAAAAAGGCCTTCATGAATATTTAATGTCTGATTGCACAGTTTTGCCAACAACTTAATACTTAGGCATTTCCCCATGTGAAGTAGTTTTTGCTCTATTATTTAAAGCTTTTCGTAAAACAATCATCAGTTTGCCCCCACCGTTATAATATATATTATACAAATTGAAAATATGCCAATCAATTATCAGTCACTGATCTTTGATTAGGGCATTGACGGCGCATGTGATGCAGTTCAAAAGTAGTGGTCTTTAGTTATGTGCAGCATAAGACAAGTGGCATATGTATGCAGGTTTGCTGAATGCAAGTGTTATTGAATTATACGCGCCTTTTTTAGCTTGACCAAATCATTAGAATTGATTGTATGTTTTTTAGTCTACTGAAGTGTCATCATCCAACGCAATGGAGTTAGAAGGCCTAAAACGATGCCGTGCTCAGATGGAGAGATTTGGTGTGCCAGTAAGAAGCTTGACTACTGACAGGCACATTCAAATACAAGCATATATGCGCAACAGTTGGTCTGAAGTTTCCCATTTTTATGACACATGGCATATCTCAAAAGGTAGATTTTTATTGAAATTTCACAGCGTCTGTATGCTCCTTGCGTGTTAATTGTTTTAATCTAGGTAAAATATTATTTTGATTTTGTTTTAAACATGTATTACATGCTATGGTAAGCTGCTGGATGAGTTTTTGAAGCTCTGAAAACTATACTGACAATCTTAAACAAAGCTCAGTCTTAATGCTATCACTTTAAATTAATTTATGCAATGTTACAAACTTTAGGTTTGAAGAAAAAGTTAGCTGCTCTTGCATTGAAAAGTAGACATCGGAGGTTAACTAAATGGATTAAAAGTATCTGCAATCATATATATTGGGTAGTGGGCACCACTGAGCATGGATCTGAGCAGAGGCAAGCTAAATGGAAATCCATTGTAGGCCACATTGCCAACAACCATGTTTTTAATGATGCTTTACATCCACACTGTGAGCACGCAGACTTAGATGATGCAACTGACGATGACGGTAAACCCATTTTGAGGGACTGGATAGAAGCGGGTAAGCATTAGAATAAAATATTGGAACCAAAACTTTGTATTGCCATGTTGAATTTTGTCATTTACAGTTCAGAAAGCTAATCAAAACTATACTGCACCCAACACTATGCTAACACAATTTTTTTATGATTTAATTTATTTAGGATCACCTACACATATCGAATTGAGAGAATTGATTTATGACAAGAACTTACTGAAAGCTATTGCGAAAGCAGGAAAAGAAAACACATCTGAACTCGAGTCATACCATTCGCTGCTGAACAACAATGCACCTAAAATGATATCTTTTAGCTATAGTGGTATGATTACTAGGTAAATGTTAGATGAGTTAAAATTATGAAGTTTATAACACTAATGTTTACGTTGTCATTTTGTGTATTATCTTCATGTATGAGCTCTCAATTTTTTGTTATTATATGAAATGAAATTTTTTAAAAACTACGACAATAAATTAAAATATTTCAACTTTGCATTGTTTTAGGGTGCAGATCACAGCTCTTCACCAAAATGAGAACTGCCAGCGTCCAGTCAAGTTGAATGCTGATGGCTCCATCAGATATAAAATAGTTAGGAAGAAAGCTAACAAACTGAATCCTACTATTGGAGTTCGTCGTGTAGCACCTACATTTGGTGAGAATTAAAAATAATCACTTTTCTATTTTTAACTCGAGTTTTCTTGGTATCCTAACTTCTACAAATTTATGTTTTTAATCTCAACAATTTCTGCTCTAGAAGCTTATTGTTGAGCTTGTCATTCAATTGCAGATTATGTCTATGAGCTGTTTACCCAGCTGGAGTCGCACATAAAGGCCGGAACAAAGCCCACTCTTGAAGATAGCTCTGTTCCCACATTATCATCTCAAGGTGATGATGTATCAAGGGAACAATTGTTGGCTAACCAGCTTTCAAGAGGAATCCAGCGGAAACCTCACTATTTGCCTGCAAAATGATAGAGCGTGTTCTGTCTATTGAAATTCTGAACTAATATGACTAAATTTAATACTACCATATTGTTGTAACAATTCATGTCCTATTATAATTATTCTCTGTTGTTCTGTCTATTGAAATTCTGAACTAATAAGACTATATTTAATACTACCATTGTCGTAACAATTCATGTCCTATTATAATTATCCTCTGTTGTGATTATCATCATAATTATACATTTCCATACTGCGTTTTATGTAATAGTTTAGTGTAATATGTATTGTTCAAAAAAGTAAACTTTCGGCAAATATATGTATATAATATATATTTTACAATATTTACAGCAATAATTAAAAAATTAACATTCAAAAATTTACATAATAATCAATACATTGTTTAATTTTTTCAATATAGTTGAAGAGGAATTTAATCATCTAACTCCTCGCCATAAACAAATTTTGAAAACTGCCAGTCAGCAAATTCCTACTCATTGTCAGTTGGCGGAAAAGTTGCTTGTACAAAGGAATATAAGCATGCTGGCAATGGCCTTCTTTCTCCACGCTTTATGTCAGGGTAGAGCCAGAATACCAAAAATCTATATGCGCAGAACCTTGATTTGGAATTAGCGTCGTGTCTCGTTTCATCAAACATATCCTCTAAAGAAAATAAAGGAATAAATTGTCTGTATAGTGCAATAAGGTCTAGCTTTATATTATGAGCTGACAAATAATTTTTAACAAGCCGTTTGCAAATTGTCATCTTTTGAAAGTTGAATGGATGTTAAACTGAACTAACCATGATATCGTTTATAGCCGTTATAAGCAACCTGTAATACTACTGGCTGAGTGAGTTGGTTTGCTCCAGGATGCTGAGTAATGCAGGTCACCTCTTCTAGTTCTAGTATATTTTTTATCTCCTCAATATGCTGGCAGCATACATTTTGGCTGTTGGTGGCCTGCAGCTGGCAATGACCACACTCGCACCACTCTTCTACAGGTCTAATGTCTACCTAGAAAAACCATTGAAATGTTAGTAACGTATAAAAAACGGTCAATAGAACCTACTATATTATTATATATACGTAATACCTATCCTATTACCCTACCATAAATTTACCTTACTATACAAATACTGTCAGTAAGTGAATGAGTTGCTGTCTAGTGTCTAAGCTGTGACAAATGTGAAATGTTCCAATAATCTAATGTCTTCCAAATAGCAATGCCAGTATTTCTTTATAATAATAATAAATAAATAAAATAAATAATAATAAATAAATAAATAAAATAAATAATCTCTTTATAATAATATTATGCACTGCTGATACAAAATAATTATTGCAACAATTTGTATACTAAACAGTAAGCTAATAGTAATGCATGTAGATGTACTATAAAAGTATAACTATAAGTATAACTATGCTCATACTGTACCCATGATGTATTTGTATTTGGAACAACTTTTTATTATGATGATGACCTACCTCATCAGGTGGCTGCTCTGTAGCTGCTGCCATGTCCTCCAGATGTATTATTGGCTCAAACTGGTAGCCAGCCACTTCAATCTCTACTAATTCATCACAATCAGCCATAGTAACTATTGCAATGATGTGCCAGCCTTGAGCGTGGTAGCAGTACTGTGCAAGTGCTAATAGTACTCCTGCACTAACTAATTATCATGCATATTGATTGTCCAATCACATTTCACTTATCAGCTGGCAGCTGCAGCATTGCTACCGAAAGCCATAGCGTCTGTTATTGGGCTGCCTATGATTGATTGCCTGTTGTGACGTCATGATTTCTGAGTTCAGTTGCTATATTAGATTTTCAACAAATGATAAAAAATCTCAGCACTTGTTATGTTTGATGACATGAAAACATGTATTCAGGGGTAAAATTATGTGCTGAATCCAATGGTAATAGTTAAAGAAAGCGTGGAAGGCCTCCTTTAATAACTTAATAACTAACGCACCAGGAGCCCAACTGATAGCTGCTTTGTATGTGTTTTGCAGAAATATGCGGTGTTGAAAATCTTTCTTGACAATTCCTTCATGCACGGCATATCAAACGTGCACAAGTACAAGATACATGTGTTTAAAACTAAGATTTCATCAAAAAGAAGCCAGCATTCAGCAATTTAATTTTTGCACGTTTCTGCAGCGTTTGCAGGCTTTGCCAGCTGAACTTGATTAGTGTTCATAGCTGGGACACCTGCTGGGCATTCCACAAAGTATAGTCCAAGGCAGCTCTGCTTTTTAATATGTATTGAATGGCCATAAGTACCACAAAATTTAGTTACCCACTTTCCAAAGCTGGTCAGCTTATAGCTTGTTTGTCGAATTACCCTAACTAGAAAAAAATCTGTACTTACTCTTAGAAGTGCATGCTCCGTGTACAAATCTTTGAGCAGTACTAATAGGTTGCAGGAGTACAAAAAAGACTTTGCAGCAAACATAATTAGGATGAAGGAATGTCACTTTGAATATTGCATTTTCCATTTTTTGTTAGATAGTGAGTGGCTGACACTTGTATGTGATACAGCATCATCTATATTTTATCATACACTTACTACGAAGTTCACCACAGATGAGCTTTAGATTTTATCAAATTGTTCGTTATTGGGTAATACTGAGTTCAAGCTTCAATCACAACATGTAATAAATACAAGCATCATAGCACTTTCAAAGCTCTAATCGCTATCACCCTCCCCCCAAGAATCCGTGGCTTATATTTCAAAATTATGAGGTCGGGTTAGTGATCGACAAGTTGTGAAGCACAGCAGCTTTCTAGAACGCAAAGCTCCAGGAGACCAAGTATTAGCCAACAGAGGTGTCCCAATCAGAGAGGAACTTTTACTGGAAAGAGTTAATCTAGTACTCCCTCCCGTTACCAAAGAGAAAGCGCACATGACCTACTGATGTAGCTGAGGCCAAAGAGAAAGCGCACATGACCTACTGATGTAGCTGAGGCCAAAGAGAAAGCGCACATGGCCTACTGATGTAGCTGAGGCCAAAGAGAAAGCGCACATGGCCCACTGATGTAGCTGAGGCCAAAGAGAAAGCGCACATGACCCACTGATGAAGCTGAGGCCAAAGAGAAAGCGCACGTGACCTACTGATGTAGCTGAGGCCAAAGAGAAAGCGCACATGACCCACTGATGTAGCTGAGGCCAAAGAGAAAGCGCACATGGCCCACTGATGTAGCTGAGGCCAAAGAGAAAGCGCACATGACCCACTGATGAAGCTGAGGCCAAAGAGAAAGCGCACATGACCTACTGATGTAGCTGAGGCCAAAGAGAAAGCGCACATGACCCACTGATGTAGCTGAGGCCAAAGAGAAAGCGCACATGGCCCACTGATGTAGCTGAGGCCAAAGAGAAAGCGCACATGACCTACTGATGTAGCTGAGGCCAAAGAGAAAGCGCACATGACCTACTGATGTAGCTGAGGCCAAAGAGAAAGTGCACATGGCCCACTGATGTAGCTGAGGCCAAAGAGAAAGCGCACATGACCTACTGATGTAGCTGAGGCCAAAGAGAAAGCGCACATGACCTACTGATGTAGCTAAGGCCAAAGAGAAAGCGCACATGACCTACTGATGTAGCTAAGGCCAAAGAGAAAGCGCACACGACCTACTGATGTAGCTGAGGCCAAAGAGAAAGCATGCATGACCTACTGATGTAGCTGAGGCCAAAGAGAAAGCGCACATGACCTACTGATGTAGCTGAGGCCAAAGAGAAAGCGCACATGACCTACTGATGTATCTAAGGCCAAAGAGAAAGCGCACATGACCTACTGATGTAGCTGAGGCCAAGACAGTGGATGTCAAAATTCATGTTGAGCAAGTGATTAGAAGAATTAAAACTGTTTACATACTATCACAAATCATCCCTATCAGTCTGCTACCTCTTGCTGATGATGTTTTTGATATGTTGTGCAATAGCCAACATGACAGGCTCACTAGTGAGTCCACGGGATAAAGTTGACCTCAAAATTTAACCCAATAATGTATGTTGTGGCAGCGGCTGCCCTATATCGTTATTTTCATATATTCCTTCAATAAGGAAGGAAATGTTTCACCTCAGCTGCTTTCGATATCCCATCTCTTATATTCATCGATATTAAAAATACATGAATAGCAACTAGATGAGCAGGCGTAGCCGCAATTGTAGACAACAGTTTGTGTCTTTCCTCAGCATAAAAAGTTAATTGCTTAGCTCTATAGTATATGATGCATCTGTCTATTTGTTTTGTACCAAAGTGCTATAAACCAATAGAATAGAATTGATAACATAAAAAGGCGTCACTGAGTGCACTGATTAAACCATAGCCAGACGCGCATACATAGATGCATCAGTGAAACAGCTCCAATTGACAAACCAATGCTTGAGCATAACACAAAAGTGGCATAACATTCATGGGTGCTGTCACACAACTCTCTTTTACGCTACACATAAACTGACCAGCGTGTAACGACATTTTGTGGTACTTTTGGCCATTCAATACATATTAAAAAGCAGAGCTGCCTTGGACTATACTTTGTGGAATGCCCAGCAGGTGTCCCAGCTATGAACACTAATGACTTAACCAGTAATCAAGTTCAGCTGGCAAAGCCTACAAACGCTGCAGAAACGTGCAAAAATTAAATTGCTGAATGCTGGCTTCTTTTTGATGAAATCTTAGTTTTAAACACATGTATCTTGTACTTGTGCACGTTTGGTATGCCGTGCATGAAGGAATTGTCAAGAAAGATTTTCAACACCGCATATTTCTGCAAAACACATTCAAAGCAGTTATCAGTTGGGCTCCTGGTGCGTTAGTTATCAAGTTTTGGACAAATTGCACACATGCACACAAATATACATAACAGTGGGCATATTTTGCATTTTTCAAGTAGGGTATAAATTTACTGACTTGTGCACAATATGAGAAAATCGATTACAGCCTGCAACCCTTTCAGGGGAGCATTGAGAAGACAACTCCTTATACTAAAACTGCCAAAGATACCCATAGAATCTTGTCTATTACGTAACATGGCAATGAGCCGAAAAATTAGACATTAAAATTCTATCAAAAGCCTTCAAATCAAAGTCGATCAGTATGCATATAACGTGCATCAAATGTGAGCTCAGAATGTTTGTTGTAGAATTAGCTCAAGCTCACTGATCTAGAATGTTCTTTTAGATATTCTTGACAGATATTACGAGAGTGTTGGACTGAAACTTTAATGAAGCGTCCACACTTTTTTTACCACATATCATTTGGTAAAAGATAATTTCTTCGCATTTAATTACAACGCCAGTTATTTACTATTCATATACGGGTCACTGTGCTGGCAATGGGTGAAAAGTTTTCTATAATCTTGGCCGATCATCATCAGCTATATGAATAACCAGGAGTTGCCTTATTGATAAGTTTGTAATTAAACTCTCGCTAACAAAAGTTGTCAAAGTGGACTTTAATAGCTTTTAAAATACCAAAATTGGACTTTGAATTTTCTTTGACACCTAATTTGTACAAAAACCAGTTAGCAAAAGCTGAGATGATGGCCTTTTCCAGTTCTGCTCAGTAGGTATGGTATGACATAAGGCAAAGCAAATCAATAATATCAAATAACTGTATATATTGTTGACACATTGCTAATAGGGGTGAAGATTGGGCCTAATTACTTGGAACTCAGGCTATCTTTACTCATCATTATCCTAAGAGGAGAATTCATGGGAGCCACACATCAAAGCTATTTTACAGAAGTAAGACTAAAGTCCGATATGGCTACTGTGTAGATAACTGCAATGACCTTTTGTTTAGAGAAATACAGAAAAAATATTGTTGATAACCGAGTTGAAAAGAACTTAGGTGTTGCCTTATTATTTCAATGAGTACATGGGGAGGGGGGGGGGGGTTAAGGAACTTGGGAGATCACCAAAAAAACTCCGGGGAGAACTATGATCATTATTGTTTGATTTATTTCTTCTGAAGGCCAGTAATGAACAATTACAATGAGTAAAAACTAAAATATTATACTTAATTAGAACAATTATGATAATAAGTGACATTTTCTTAATAAGCAACATCACAGTGATTAGCAAACAATAATATTAATGAGAACAACGAAAACTTAATACTTACTATTATTACTAACTTTAGCGTGCATGGAACTTATTCTAACACAGGAATTCATCTCCGACGGTTCTTCAATTTCTCAAATATCCCTGTATTACTAATTCTTTAATCGCTTTGGACGACAGGCTCCTAGAAATGAAATCTAAAAATGTCTAAGAAGGAACGACTAAATTGAACAGGTTTAGCCACTCACTGCACAGGGATCTTTGTCTCAATTATCTTGTCGGAGGAAACCATTGGAATGACCACAAAGAATTTTGCACCAATAGATAATTTTTTTGAAAAAATTATTGTTCTACAAAAAAATTACCCAATTGGCCTATAATACCCTGATTACTTACGAACTTTTACCATCTAATAGTACACTAATGACAACAACAATAATATTTGTTATCAGCAATAAGAGTTTTTTTGGCACAGTGCACCTTGTACGATAAATTATTATTTTTTTTTACTAACAAACAGCGACAGCAACAACAACAACAAATGTGGTATAAATAATGAACCAATTTAAATAGCAGGAAGTTACATCATTAACAGTCTAGAGGCTATTTAATGGAGTCCAAAAGTCTATACAAAGTATGAAATTGCTGCACCGAAGAATGAGGACAAAAGACAATGGCCATAGAATATATCAATTCAAGAAATGGGAGTTGTCCCCACAGATGTTGGTAAGGAATCCAACATTCACACCTCTACACAACCACCTTCTGATGAAGAAAGTAAAATAAATGATTATTACAAATGGACTCATCAATAAGTATTTACTTACAAAGACTCCATCAAACAAAAGAGAGTTGTCCCCTCCTGTCATCAAACCCTCACCAACAGCACATCACAGAAGGACCATTAAACCATCAAACAAAGTTAACATTCTGCTTATCAAAAGCCATTTGGCTGCATACAGAAAAATATCTTATTTGTTTCACTTTGAGAAATACCGCTTGAAAACTTTCAAGTTTTGTCAATTATAGTCTTTGACTTCAAATAATCCTTCTGATAATTTTCGGCAGACAAAAGTTTCGACACTTAACGAATTGCAGTCGTACATAAACTACACAACTCAGAGTCAGGGCTTTCGAGTTACGGCCATTAATGTTTTCAAACTCCACTTCAAAAAAGAAATAAAAGCAGACAGAACAATAATATTTTAGACTCTATAAAATACCAACTAACTATTAAGGATGCTTTCAGATACCCTACGTGTAGGCTTGTCACTGAATAGTCATAGAGACCCCATCGATGAGTGACATTTAAACCGTAGACATATCTATTTCCATCAACGTCTATGGATACTCTATGGCTAAAGCGAGCCCACTTTAGCTTCTTTACAAACAGAAAGTAATTACAATGATATAATCGTTTGTTGTATTTTTTATATACGCTCTAATGTATTGTGACGCTCTGAGACGGGGAGAATACAATGAGAGTATCATTGAGCCCAAAGCTGCCATGTTTTTTGGGAGTCAATGATGAGGTCTCTGAATGGTGTCGAGTAATCCCATCGTTAATCCCTATGCGTAGGGTATCAGAAAGCACCCTTATAATGCACTCGACATAAAGTAAAACTTACAAACTTGTAGTGCCTTGCTATACCAAATAAAGTGAGTATTCCCAGTCCATACAGACTTCTCTGTAATATTTGTTACAACAGCTATACAACTATGTGTATATATAAGACTATATGTGAATGTTTTTGTACAGAATCCAAACAATATTGTACGGCTCAAGCTGCGTTTGCATTATACGATTATCTTTCAAGCGGGCAGAGACTGAAATTGGCTCGCAAATGTGAACAGTGCACATGTTAACGATTTCACAATCGGTGGCAGCATCTTTTTATCGGGTAGTGATGAAGCTCTGTACGATTACCGGTATGTTTGGCTAATCAGCAGCCACATCACAGCTCTTTTAATAATTTTCAAGAAACATGGGGCCACTAGAAAATTTTTTATATACATTATTGTTTAGAATTTTGTTTATAACTAAAATATTAAAGTGAGTATACTAATTGTTATCAATGTAATAATAATAACTACAAGCTCTTTAATTATAATAAACAATTATATTGAAAAGAATTATTTTTATTGATAACTAATCCCAAAATATAATATATTATTTATTATTATTATTTGCATTTTATTTATTATTTCTGTTGAGTGAAAAACCTCTATAACCCACCAAAATCTCTGGTAATATAAGATTGTAAGTTATATCATTAATAATAAGGAGGCACGTGTGGTCTAGTGGTTAAAGTGCTTGCACTTCAATACTGGATCTGGGGTTCGATTCCCAGCACGGTTATCTGTGAGCAAGATATTTGGCTTCCTATATGCTCTGCCTGGTCGGATATGGGCATAAAAATAACGTGGTCCCTAGTTTGATTGCACTCTCCATAATAACTATGGAGTCATGCTAGTAAAAGATCCCCCTCTGCTTTTTCGGAAGAGTAGCCGGTGTAACGGCGGGCATGGGTATAGGGTGCTACTCACACAAGCTCCGCTTAAGAGACCCGTCTTTAGGGTTGCCCACGAGGCACAGCTGAAACAAACAAGCAAACAAACAAGTATGCTGTGTAGATTATCAATGAAATGCGCTGTGCTGAGAACCGTCATGGCCATGCGATATCGGGCACAAAAATCACAAAAGTAGACTCTGAAATAAATTTGAGAACTCCCGACTTTGCGTGATTCTCGCACTGCCGCTAATCGTATAATGTGAACGCAGCTTTACATTAATCCATTTCAATAATACACACAAGAGAAAAACTTTAGAAAAGACAAGAGAAGACAAACCTGCACCAGTTGTAGATGTCCATCAACAAAGTTACTGAAGCAGGTTAGACTGAAACTTTTTCTAACTCTCCCTTTCTCACCTCCACTTGCCATCCTCTACTTTTTGTTGAGTTAATGATTCACAGAACTCTAGTATTTATCATGTGATCTAGTACGTAGTGCTTTCCTACCAAAGGAGAGTGTATGTATAACAACTTATGAATGAATGGCAGTCATTCTGTAAGACGTCTACCTAGCTAAGGTGCATGTAGGAGTAGATAGTAGTAAATGATAACAATTGTAGTAGCAATAGTAGTAATAGTAGCAGTAGTTGTAGGCAACAACTCCCTTGATCAGTTTATTGTATTACATAGACATCATTGTGTTTGGTTGAAATGGTAATTGCACTTGTATGCATGTGCTGGTAAATACCAAAAGGAAAGCAGACAGGGATAAATGCAGACAAATACAGACACCTCCTGAAATGAATGTCTACAAACATGGAATGAATCTCACTTATGCTATAAAGTTGGGTATTTTGTTGTTCTGTCTAGGAAAGGTCGACATTTTTTTCCGGGAAAACATTTGCTAGTTATGCCAGAGGAGACAACTCCTGGAATAACAGACAAAATGATATTTTATGTTGCCGTAAACAAATGTTGGCACTTGTTAGTCACAATGTCAAAATATTCTTCTTTGTGGCATAACGAGAATCTTAGCGAACCTGTAGACGTTCTGGTGAAAAGATTATTGAAGGGTTTGTGGTAATAGGACTGTGTAGGACTGGTTCCACTTGGTGGTGAAGGTGAGTGTTTATTATTTGTTAGTGGTGGTGCATCACAACTGTTGTTGTTACAGCATCCCAGCATTATACATTTTTTGTTGAATTTTTTAATATTCAAGTCTTAAACGGCAGATTGATGTATTGAATAACCCTCTCGGACTACAAGCCTGCAAATTACCCCTCTACCGGAAATGCTCGCCAATTTTTACACCGCTTAAAATTGACGTCATTTTTGGATCGGAAGTATATTTATTTCTTTCTCGTACATTATTTATTCGGCTAATCAGATCCCGCTATTTATTTTTATTATTTCACCTATTATTCTACCTACATACTACTGTCCATTCTTACATGAATACTATTTAGTGTTCTCTAACTCACCAAAACAAGGACAATTTTCTTCCATCCTATTGATGGAAAGTGTATTAGATGATCCTTGCGATTGTGATCATATTGGACCACCTGACAAATCACGCAATCGTCTCTTGTTGCCATTTCACATATGGAATTAGCATAATAAACCAGCGTTGACTTTGTTTTTGATGCGTGAGCACCAATTGCGTCCATAATGAGAGAAACCACTAAATACAATTTTATGTGTGTAGCGTGCAAATTCAAGCCAGATGAAAATGGCCCGTAACAGTAAAGCCCAACATTAAATCTTAGAATCAATTTTTCAAGGGATGTCTTCGTAAGGATTCTTTATTCTTGTTGCAATGGCGTTCAGTAGAACTAAAACTACATGAATTGCCCAATCAGATTTCATCTTGAACGCAGACCATGTAACTTCATTTATAAAAAATTGCTATTATTTATTATAATTGACCACACCCACAATTTGAAGATGACGTACTCGGCAATCAATGGAAGTTAAAGTAAGCTAAACCTCAGCTGATGTGATTAGCATTTGAGGCCAATGGCTTTTTGGCAACCTTGTAAATCAGGACTGAGTAGGCCTAAAGGGTTCTTTGATTCATCGATCCGCTGCTTAAGACTTGATTATTCGGAAACTCAACAAAAAAAATGATCTATGAGTGCTGGCATGCTTAAAAGGATACAGCAACAATAGTAATAGATAAAGTTACAGTAGTAAAAAATCCTTGATCAATAATAACCCGCAAAAAAGAAATATAAAATAACAATAAAAATGTTAAATTTTATTCACGCAAAACAACTTTACATTTCATAATAATTACTAATTAATAATATTCATAGGTCGCTCCAACCTACTGGCCTAGTAGGGGTGAGTGGATGGATTTGCGTGTCACCTTGTTATTGTGTACTCTCTTTAGCTATCATCCTCCCCCACTACCAGGCCGGTACGTTGAAGCTGCAAGTGATATTGATAATATTTACTATATTGTACAGGACGAACTCTGAGTTACCTATTGTATTGTACAGGAAAATGGCACGACTTCCTGTAGTCATAGCAACAATCCAGTAAACTGCGTACATGACCAACCTGTTGTAGACCTTTCTTTGTGTTGTCAAATCTTATAACACTAGGGCTATTTTTATATGTGCTTAAGTCACTCTTTGTTGGCCACCCTTTCTTGTACATTTCATTAAGGCTAACCCTTACACAATAGATTGTTACATAACGCTTTGTATAAATGCAGCGGCTGAGGTCTTCACTAATCAGTATTACTTTGAAGCTGTATTCATTCAGTTGAATAAACGCATACAATAAGGACATGCTCTACTGCTCAGGAGGACAATAGCTATACAACTCACCGTCGAAATGGCTGAATATTGTCCAAGCGAGCAGCGGACCACAGCCAGACTTGTTTGTCAGGAGTCGTCATCCTGACCTGCTGTCAGCCAGCGATGCGACATATATATATTAGCTAGTGCAAGTGGGCCGCATGCGTTGCGTGAGAATTAACCAATCTCTCCGGTTGATAGAATGCCAACGGTTTATTTGCGGTTTTGGCTCTGAGTAGGTTGACCCATTTTTTTAATAAGTCAGGAACTAAGGCTCACAGAACAAAAGTTCAAAGTTCATTAGATACAGAACACTAGAGCGCTCAAAAATCACCTTCAACTGTCCTTTGAAAAGCAGCATGGTTCCGGTAGGTATTATTTGAAATGATCTCTCAAAATCGCAAATTTCCCAGCACTCAGAAACTTTTCACAATGTTTTGAGCCAACAAAGTTCTTTGCAATTTCACCATAAATCCGTTGGTGTATTTTTTATTTGTGTTTCATTATTTGATATAATATTTTGGAGTTTTTTGAAAAAGAATTTTTGCTGTAATTTTTCTGTTGACAAAATATAGGCCGAAAAACGTACACCACGTGACCATAAAACAATATGGGCGGTTTGTGCGCCCAGTGTTCTGCGTTTGGTGAATGTTTAATGCATGAGGCTATAATAAAACATCAAATAATTATTACTTACTATTTATAATATTTAGTATATTTTCAACGCATAATAACAACAATTGATAAAAATAACGAACAGTTTGGTTCTTGGTCGGTGTAATAGTTTTGTTTTCTTTAGTTCATTTTACATAATGCTAAAGTGGAATAGCTTTTCACACTTTCTGGGCATGCCCGTTGGGCGTTTCATTTTTCTGTTCAGTGCGGTTTGTAACTTGATAATAAATGGCTGTCAGCTTGTTGTTGTTCACAAACTACTCACAACAGTTAATCTTCTACATGGCGTCGTAGGCAGTTCAGACAAATGTCTGGTGATTTAACATTTTCTGTCCACTGTAACTATACTACTAGTTGGCTTGCTAGTGGTAGTGCATACATTTATTATTAATTATTATAATTATTGTTGATTGGTCAAGGATTACAACTACTCTACTACTACTCTACTGCTATAACTTATTAACTAACTGTAACTATGGGCGATTTTAAAGTTTCTACACCAAAGGAGATGGATTTTTCTGCACCCCAGAGCTGGCCTGAATGGAAGCGTAGATTTCTGAGGTATCGTAGTGCTTCAGGTTTGAGTGAGAGAAATGCTCAGAGACAAGTAGACATGCTCCTTTATTGTATGGGTGAAGAGGCGGAAAGTATTTATGGTCAGCTAGTAGTGCGTCCACCTCGTCTTGCTGATGTTGCTAACAATATAGAGGCGGAGGACGCTGATGGAACATTGTTCAACAGGACAATAGAAGCTCTTGACAATTATTTTACACCTCGTGATAATCACCTACACTACGCCGTTCTACTTGGCTCTCGAGTTCAGTTATCAGATGAAAGTAATGAGCAGTTTATCCGGAATATACATGAGATGGCTGCAAAGTGTAGTAACTGGGATCAAAATCATAGAGATGATATGATGCGCACAAGACTGTTGGCTGGAATGAGGGACAAGGAGCTAAGTAGAGAGTTACAGCTTCATGCAGATATTACTCTAGAACAGATAAAACAACAAATGCGCACAAAAGAGATAATTACAAAGAACCAAAAGGCAGAACTTGACGACCCACACTCAGTGCAGTTAGTGCAACAAACCAGTTATCCTTATAGATGTAGAAATAGTGTTGGTCAGACTGGGTCTGGTTCTCAGATGATCACAGATTGTTCATTCTGTGGATTCGATCACGCAAAAAATCGTTGTCCTGCTTATAACAAACTATGCAATAACTGCTCTCGTAAAGGGCATTTCAGAAGGAAATGTCCTGAAATGCAACTAAAAACCAAAGGAAAACCTTATCAGAAGAAAGTTACATATGTCGAATATGCTGACTGATCAGATGAAAGTACAGATGAAAGTGCATCCTTTCATGTGAACACAATTGACAAATGTACTGATAGTGGGGTTTTTGAAAAAAACAAGTGGTTGCTCACTGTGAATATTCAAGGGAACAGTGTAGAGACGAAGGTAGACACTGGTGCCCAAGTTAGTACAATGTCCATTTCTCAGTTTACACGGTTGGGAGGTGAGAAGGTTTCTAGAACCTCCACTAGGCTTACAGGATACGGTAACAAAGAAATCACTGTCATTGGTCGGGTAAAATTGAATGTTTCACTGCAAAGTGGTAAATCAGCTATAGTCAAGTTTTATGTCACAAATGATGAAAACCAAGGGTTACTTGGAATGCCAGCTATAAAAGATTTAGGTCTGTTACCAAATGTTAGAGTCATTAATCAGGTTGATGAAATGCTTGGTGGTGAGTACAATGATGTATTTACTGGGCTTGGTAAGGTTGGTGAACCAATATCTCTAGAATTGAAAGATGGTGCTAACCCTAGAGCAGTACCGCCACGTGTAGTACCACATAAGCTAAAACAGAAGTTGAGGAGGGAGCTCGATAAGCTTGTGAATCAAGGGGTCATAGTCAAAGATACGTCACCTACACAGTGGTTGTCTCCTCTTGTACTAGTTCACAAACCTACAGGTGATCTTAGGCTTGTATTGGATCCACAGTATCTGAACCGTCAACTTGTGAGAGCTCCATGTGCAATTCCAACAACAACCGAGATATTTTCAAGATTGTCAGGCTCGAAATATTATTCCACCCTTGATGCAAAATCTTCATTCCACCAAATTCCATTAGATGAAGAATCATCTAGGCTCCTGAGTTTCGTGACACCTTATGGTAAATTTCGCTATGTAAGACTTGGAATGGAAATATGCAATGCTAGTGAAATATTTCATCAGACTATGGTTGATAATTTTGCAGATTTACCTGGCGTAGAATTGTACATTGATGACATCCTAGTTCACGCCCCAACTAAAGAGGAACACGATCATCGTTTGAGAGCTGTCCTAGAGCGATGTAGAAAAGTTGGTCTCACATTAAATCCTGACAAGGCTGTAATATGTAAGAATTCTCTCAGTTATCTAGGGCATGAGCTGTCTGCTGATGGCATTCGTCCTAGTCATTCCAAGGTTGAGGCTATCAAGAACATGGTTGCCCCTGAGGACAAGCCTGGTGTACAGAGATTTTTAGGTTTTGTCAATTACTTGGCCAAATTTATACCCAATCTAAGTGAACATGCTAAGCCTCTAAGAGAGTTGTGTAAAAGAGATGTTCAGTTCTTCTGGGGTGACGATCAAGCCAATGCTTTTGAATTGATTCGTTCTTTAATTGTTGATGCTCCCACCCTGTCATATTATTCTGGTGCTGAGGTCAGGCTGAGTGCTGATGCCTCTTCTCATAGTATTGGTGCAACGGTCCTTGAAGATGGTAGGCCACTGGAGTTTGCTGCAAAATCATTGACAGACTGTCAATCCAGGTATAGCCAAATTGAGAAGGAGCTGTTGGCTGTGGTTTTCGTGTGTGACAGGTTCAAATATTATTGCATGGGGCAGAAACGTGTGGTGGTTGAGACTGACCACCTCCCATTAGTTGGGTTGATGAGCAAAGATGTGAACAGTCTGTCTCCTCGATTAGCTGCAATGCGTATAAAGCTGTTGGCATATCCTATTGAGTTGGAGTATAAGCCTGGGAAGTTGATGGTGTTGGCTGATACTCTATCCAGATCATGTCCGAAAGACACCGATCAGCATGATGACCTTGGTATTGATCCTCTCAAATCAGTGTGTTCAGTGGTCATTCGTAGCAATGACGTCATGATGAAATATAAAGTTGCTACATTAGAGGACGAGGAGCTGCAAGTTGTTCTTAAGTACGTGAGAAATGGTTGGCCATCTCATAAAAAAACATGTGGTAGTCGAGCATTGCCCTTTTGGAACTTGCGTAGTAGCCTCAGTGAGGTAAATGGTCTATTGTTCTATGGTGACAGACTGGTGATTCCGATTGCATTTCGTGGGGATGTGGTTAATCAACTTCATGAAGCCCATCAAGGTGTATCAAAAACTTTACAGAAAGCCATGCAGTCTGTGTTCTGGCCAGGCTTGAGACGTCTTATTGAGGACAAATGCCAGTCGTGTTCTTCTTGTCTAAAATCAGAAAAGAATGAAACCAGAGAGCCATTGATTCCTTTTCCTGTACCTAACACACCATTTGAAATGATTGGGGTAGATTTGTTTCATTTAAATGGAAAAGACTATCTATTATTGATTGATTACTTGACGAAGTGGCCTGTTGTTAGGCAGTTGTCCAAGAGTACTAGTAGCAGCGTTGTCATTCAATGTCTGAGAGAGATATTTGCAGATTTTGGCTCAAGTGATGTAATAGTGTCTGATAACGGCCCTCAGTTCTCTAGTGCAGAATTCCGGAACTTTTGCTCTGAATATCAAATTCGCCATCAGACCAGTTCTCCATTGCATCCATCAGGTAATGGCCAAGCTGAAAGGACTATAGCCACAATAAAGTCTATGATGTCAAAATGCGAAGATGAGGGTTCCGATTGGCTTAGAGGTCTTGTTGTACTTCGGAACACACCTATTGCGGATGGTCTACCATCACCTGCTGAGCTTCTTCAGGGTAGACTGCTGAGAGATGCTATGCCAGTTTCCATTGATAAATATAAAGTTACTGGGTATGATCTGGAGCTAGTTAGGAGCAAATTAGCTTTTACAAAAAGCTCCAATAAACATTATCATGATAGGCATGCAGGCCCAGAGAAAGTACCTCTTTATTCTGGTCAATCGGTGTATTTTAAGACAGCAAATGGTGAGTGGAAACCTGGTAGAGTTGTACGTCTAGTAGGAGACATGAGCTATGAGATTGATTCGCAATTCTGTAAAATCAGACGTAATCGTAAAGATATCCGCAGATGTCACGGCTCTAACAAAAAACAATCAACAGCAATTGCGTGCCCACCCCTTTCTGGTAATTCGGACCCTAGAGATATCAAGCTTGTGCCTTCATTTAGCATTCCTGCTGATATACCTGTTGCTAATAGTGATCCTACTAATGATCCTTGCACCGCTCCTGTTAGGACTCCTCAAGTACAAACAGTTCCAAATAAAACATCTACGACCACTTCTCCTAGATCTGAGGTGGCCTTTACACCATCCTTGACACCGCGTAAAAAGAAGCTTCCGTCTAAATTTGATGACCATGTCATGTACTCTTGGGTCCCACGCCAGTGACATTCAATTAACTATACATTTGCCAGTGTGCAATATATATATATATTCATACTTGTGACTCTTGAAATTAGAGTAAAATGTTCTGTTTCGTGTGTTGTCTAGAGTTGAGTTGTTATATAAATCTTACTCATATTTTGTTAATTACAATCTTTCATTTTTACTCGTTATGTTTTGTATTACCTGAACTTATCTTTGTTTGTATTTCGATTCCGAGAAAAGGGAGATGTAATAGTTTTGTTTTCTTTAGTTCATTTTACATAATGCTAAAGTGGAATAGCTTTTCACACTTTCTGGGCATGCCCGTTGGGCGTTTCCTTTTTCTGTTCAGTGCGGTTTGTATTTTGATAATAAATGGCTGTCAGCTTGTTGTTGTTCACAAACTACTCACAACAGTTAATCTTCTACAGTCGGTGTATAAAAATCCTATAACATAAATTAATTGTGGCAAATATGATTAACAAATATCATGTTGACACACTTTTCTCAATCATCAAAACTACAACACTAATAAATAATAATAATTTTATTATTATTATATATATATGATAATAACAACAGTTCCAGTAGAAACAATATATATTTAGCACTATAAAAAATGTCTTCATCTGTGATGGTTCTCTTCTTTTTCTTGTGGTCTCTGTAACATAATAAAGAAGTGTAATGATGAATAATATTATTGTGACAGATATTTTAAAGTATTATTATTGCTACACAACAGCTAAACTAGGCCCGTAGGTTTTTTTTTATATAGCTTCACGCTCGACTGATCCGCCTGCCGTGATTACTTAAGTGTTTGGGTGGAGTTATAAAAAAAATTGGTGCTGTAATAATGTAAGGTCTTTTTGAAATTAATTTTTATATGGTTTAAAATAATGCTACAATAAAAATTTTGGTAGAATTTTGGTGACAAGACACCATGGTACACTCTGGTGCTATTTCCAGAAGCTTAAAAAAATTTTCAAAAGTGTTTTTGTTTTGGCTATATATGTAATAATAAAAATATTTACAATTCATAAATTATTTTAATGTGATGATGATCGATGTTGTTAATTTTTGGTGCAAGTTTTCAATAGTAGCAGACTCAGTAGTAGTAGACTACTAGTCACTGTAGCTGTTTGTTTGCAGATATAGGAAAATAAATAAAATTTTAATAATAATAATTATTTAATTAATTAATAAATAATAATAATTATTTATTAATAATAATCATCTTCTTTTACAATTTGAACTAGCAATTGGACATATATTATTAGTTATCTTTAAATAACATTGGTAGCTCTGGCAACGAACCGTTTGCTGGTCAGTGATAATAATGCATAGTGAAATTGAAACAGAATTAGGGACACACAAAATTACAAGTTTATGCAAAACCAGCCCCGTTGAAATTCCATTGCTCGATCTTCTATCATTCATTTTGATTGGTGCACAAATTGTGTTTAAGCGAATCAAACGCTTAGGGTCGACGACTGAGTTTTAAGAAAAACAAACTACTCGTCTCGCTAGAAGTGCGTATCCAATAACTCTTAGAATACTATAGAGATTGCAAGGAGGTTCACAGTCCGCCCCTGATAGGTGATAACGTTGAGTTACTTGGCAATCCATTCAAAAGAGTCTCATTTCTCTAATGAATATATATGATCCTTTCGGCTCTAACGAGAACATTGTGTTTTATCCGTATATCACATCATTACTTACCGATGACAATGCTCAACCTGTTTGTATCAAGTTAGTTAGATAACGGTATCTTATAAAAAATATGATGAACTGTTAGACCATTACTAAAGGTGAAAAACTTATTAATAATAATAATATTGTTAAATGTGTAGGAAGAAAAATAATAATAATAAATTAATTAATTTAATAATAATTATTATATATCATTATTAGAAACTAATTTGAATGATTATTATTTGTAATTATTGTTATTATAGTTTCTTGTCTGTGAATGAAAATAATAATAATAATAGTCTTGCACATGCATACAACAAGTACAATACATACAACAATGCACAAAGAAACCCAAACAAAATCTCACACTTTTGAAAGTAATATATCAAATTAAAGAGTATTTTTTGGTTTTTGTTGATACAAAGCTTGTTTCCGTAGCTAATGTTTTGGATTTTTCAAAAGTTTTTTAAAAACGTGCTTTTTGCTGAAAATATAATAGAATGTCCCTGTCCCAACTGCAAGCCAAAAAATTGACCAACTGTCCTTTGTATATAAGTAGATATACAAACTTTTTAGGAACAGTCTCATGCACAAATAATAGTTATAATAGCAAAATACGGGGACAATACGCCAACTGTCAACTACCATTATTAGCCACTGATTTTTGTTTCGCATCTCTTTGACGGATATTTTGAAGGAATAAGACAAGAAAAAGATCAATGAAAAATTCCGTAATTATAAATCAATTACATTGTTTATTTATTTATTATCATTAATTATTGTATTAAATTAATGACTGACAATTGATAATTAACTGAACTATAAAAAAGTGTGTATTTGCTACCTATCAAGTACAAATATAATTTTAAAAAGTGTAATTAATAACAAACATCATTTTATTGCAAACTACAGGCGGGCAAAAAACACATAAAAAGTAGATGCTCAGATTATTTCAGTCAATCAGCAGTGAGTTCCAGCAACGCTCGTAATAGCGTAACTAGATTATCTTGTTTTATATTATAATTACTAGGTAGTGGGGGGGGAGAAAGTTCCATCTCCCGCACCATGCTACTATATCGTGATGCAGAATATCACGCTGTCATCTATTGACGGTTTGTTTTTGAACAAAACTATTGGAATATAAACATCCGTGAACCAAGTACATAGAATGATGCACCAATGCGTAGAAAACATATTTTCGAACCACTCAATAACATTTATATTTCAAGATGGCATTTCAGGACGTGACAGATTTTCGATAAAATTTTAAAAGTTTGAGCATATATTACTACCATTAACAGTGAATCTTTAATGACTTGCTATTGGCCAGATTTACAGAAGTACGATTGTTTTATTCGGTGATTGATAATCTTACTTTTGTAATAGGAGCCTAAGTTCTGATCTTATTTACTTTTTCCTAACAAAAACTCATCAAAATTGTGTTGAGCATTTGCATATACTAATAGATTTGACTGATCACGTGGCACGCTTCGATACTTTTTGTACTTACTACAGACATATGTACATTACAACACTAGGAGTAGCTGTAGTATTAGCAGCAGTAGTTGTATCATTAATAGTAGTAGTGTGAGACATGGGATCCATATCTTGTAAACCATATCGATCAGCTTTAGCGATTTCATAGCAAGGCTGCAATATTTATATTGAACTTGAGAGGCAGGGATACGGTTGTAAGTGATGCGAAAGACCAAATAGGGCAAAACAGTCAGACTAAGCTTTTTTGGCAATGCTGTGCTGCTGAATGAACGCATGGATTATCTGACTGACAGTTTCTACCCACTAATAATAACACGCACTCACTCAACACTCTAACGTTCACTTTACTCTTTCTGTGTCTGTCAGTTCCTGATATATTTTGTACTAATTTCAATTTCTTTCACCACGCTTCGTCCTTAAATCATCATAGGGTGTGCTTTCCTCCAAAATCTAAACGACTGCAAAGTAACTCAATCGCCAGTCTCCATTTTCCCAATTTGGGGACTTGGACCCATGACAAAATGGAACCACTAGTGACTGCTGTCCTTATAGGAGGTTTGATAACGATAATTAATAATACATCATAATAATTACAGCTGTCATTGATGATGTCATTGATGGTCATGTTTGTACAGTAGATCATCAAATATGATCGAATGTTTCCGCTCACACTTCTTTTCACCCAGTTTTAGGTATTTAATAGATATGATAATAATGCATCGATGATAGTGGTTAACTGCAATTAATGGTAGGATCACATTATTTAATTCCATAAAATTAATTATAATGAAATTGAAACGTAGCTGAAATTTGATAATCTGTATAAATAAACTTGAAAAGTGCCTGTCTGTCTGTGTGTATGTATGCATTTGTCTGTAACACCAGTTGAATAGACGCCTAAACCGCTATGCCGAGAGGAACAAAAACTGTTGTAAAGACATTCTGTTGGATTATTCCGATGTATAATGGGAGTTTAGACTGGCCATGTTTTTTCTAATAAACAGTATTTGTAGATTTAATCCGTCATTCAATAATGTGGATGGAGAAAAATCAGATCCTGTTTATGCAGGAAGATAATTCAAATAGCACCTATACTGCTACACGGAAGGAAATGAAAACTGCTGTGAAAATGGCATATTTAACATTAAAATATTTTAGAGAGCGGAGGCGTCTCCATTTTAGTAAGTGGAGACGAATCACAAACAGCTACATTTTGCTAATATGCGCTAGTTGGAGTGTCAATCAAGCAATTCTGTGCTGGTTTATGGCTCACATTAAAGTCCTTTCAGTATGCAAAGATTGCAGCATTTTTTGTAACATTGTATTTGCAAGTCTGTTAGCTCATTAGTGTGTGCAATGTGCCAGTGCATTAGATTTCTGTCGTTTTTTTTTTAAATTGAGAATGGAGAGAAAGGAACGTAGAGTCAGGCAGGGGTGAAACAGGGCAGGGGTACAACAAGGTAGAGGGTGAGAAGTAGAGTAAGATGAGCTGAGGGCAAGGTAGAGGGTGAGAAGTAGAGCAAGATGAGGTAATGGCAAGGTAGAGGGTGAGATGTAGAGCAAGATGAGCTAAGGGCAAGGTAGAGGGTGAGATGTAGAGCAAGATGAGCTGAGGGCAAGGTAGAGGGTGAAAAGTAGAACAAGATGAGGTAATGGCAAGGTAGAGGGTGAGAAGTAGAGCAAGATGAGCTAATGGCAAAGTAGAGGGT
Organism: Cryptosula pallasiana; assembly: GCA_945261195.1. NCBI lineage: Eukaryota > Metazoa > Bryozoa > Gymnolaemata > Cheilostomatida > Cryptosulidae > Cryptosula > Cryptosula pallasiana. The sequence continues at coordinate 26,817,560 of OX183136.1, read as the reverse complement.
GAGAGGTAGAGCAAGATGAGCTAAGGGCAAGGTAGAGGGTGAGAAGTAGAGCAAGATGAGCTGAGGGCAAGGTAGAGGGTGAGAAGTAGAGCAAGATGAGCTAATGGCAAGGTAGAGGGTGAGAAGTAGAGCAAGATGAGCTAATGGCAAGGTAGAGGGTGAGAAGTAGAGCAAGATGAGCTAAGGGCAAGGTAGAGGGTGAGAACTAGAGCAAGATGAGGTAATGGCAAGGTAGAGGGTGAGAAGTAGAGCAAAATGAGGTACCGCAAGGTGAAAGGGAAGAGCAGGTAGAGGATATAGCAGACTGACACAATAATATTCAAGTACAAAGAACAATAGTAACTAGTAGTTTGTTTGTAATCTTTTGTTTCCCTCTTTGGTTATTGTTTGGTATAGAGAGGTAGATGGTATCATATCTGATACCACTAGGATACTCAATATTCCGGTAAACTAGGTACCTATGAAATACCTTTGATGGTATGTACCATGTTTTGTAGTCAATATAACTTCACATATCAAATACACACGTCACTAAAGAGTCTCTGAAGTTCTCAAAACTATGTAGATACCATTACTTGTGCTCTAGGATGTGTGAATGAAAATCACTTGAGTAGCAGTTTGAACAGAGTAGCTTAGAAGCGTAGATGAACAGAGTAGCTGAAAAGTCAACATGTTAGAGGTTCATTAATAATGACTCGTTATTCAAAGACTTTGGCTCACTGGAAATGAAATTATTTTGTATCTCAAGCTTTTGCAATTTGTACAACGCAGTTAACACTGTTGGTATTTTTCTCATATGGTTGTGCGCTAAAAATAATTTTTGTAAACCTGTTGGAGCTTCTATTACAATATCAAATTGTAAAAGTCCACAGTTCTCTATATCCAAAGTGTGCAGTGACAGCATATCTTGTAGAGCAACTGGAGGTATTGTTAACAATTCGTTGCTGCTGAGGACTATTTGAAGCCCCGTTGGTTTTGATTAGATACTGATATGGAGAGGTCAGGTTGTTTCCATTTATGAATGTGTTTGCTAGAGAACAGTTTTCTAGTGAGTCCAATGATTGGTCAGTCAGTAGATTGTTAGAGAAGTCAATGTGTTGTAATGTGTCCTTGGTTGTACCAAATACATCGATGTTAATGATCTCTATAGCGTTTGCTGGTAACACCAATGTGTGGAGGTTGGCTAGTCTAGTTAATGGAGTGACTGTTGTTATTGGTAACTTGTTATTACCAATTGTTAGCAGTTGTAGCTGTGACAGGTTCAGTCCCTGTAGAAATCCTAATGAATCAATCTCATTTCTGGAATGTCTAGTTCTTCCAGATTAGTTAAACTACTCAGGGTAGATGTCACTGCCTCATCTGATTAGTTATTTCCTGCCAGATTAAGTTTTGTTTATGTTGTGTCCCTGGTTCCCAGCCCATCGAGGGTGAAAGTTCGATATTTGGTTTTCCACCAATTGGACTGTTTGTACATTAGTAAAGCCCTGAAATGCATGTTCGGATGATATCCTAATTCATATGGCGTGCCGTAATGGTTGCTTTCTAGGCCTTATGACTCTCAGTCTATGCCTCCACTTGATGTCCTCAGCCTATTCAATGGGATACATTATTCTAATGCATTTTCTGAACTGCCATTCCACCAGTGTATTTGATATGCCTGGTTAAATAAGCTTTCACAAAGCTACAAACATGTTTGCCACAAATAGTTGCATAAAAATTTACATAATCAGGTTGTTAATACATGTCCTCTCTTGTCCTAGCTTGTCTAGCTACAGTTTGTTTTGTTCTGTTGTTTGTTCACACATGTTTACATACATAACCTGCACACATGTCCCCGCTGTCATTTCTGTATGCTTACATCATCGTAAATAATAACTGATCAATAATTGATTATTGAATCTAATAATGATATCAAACAGTTCAGCGATCAATTGAAATGAACAGATGAAACTATTCCATACAATACCAATAACAATAAGGTGTTTTCCCTACAATATAAAACTCTACCATTGTTAATATAGTAAATGATAATAATATTCTTGTATAACAAGTTGATTAACAACTCCAACTGACAATAATAAACAGTTGTTTGTCTGTTTTCTTTGTGTTGTTTGTGTCAATAATAATTTGGTTACTAAGTCTTATAAGATATATGATTGGTGCAATAGTTTTTGTGTTTGAAATCTCCAACAGGGGGTGTTGTTGTATAACTCAGAAATATGCTATCTATGTTATCTCCTCCAACCTCGTTAGTAACATTTCTTTCAAACCAGTTGGAGAATTACGAGACAAAAAAACATTAGCGGAGTATTGGTGACCTGTGTGTCATGATCACACTTGTAGCTTACTTGTGCCCATTCAATGTTGTCTCTAGCCAATGCCCAAGCTGTAGTATGCTTGTACCCATTCAATGTTGTCTCTAGTCAATGCCCAAGCTTTAGTATGCTTGCGCCCATTCAATGTTGTCTTTAGCCAATACCCAAGTTGTAGTATGCCTGTACCCATTCAATGTTGTCTCTAGTCAATACCCAAGCTGCAGTATGCTTGTACCCATTCAATGTTGTCTCTAGCCAATGCACAAGCTGTAGCTTACTTGTACCCATTCAATGTTGTCTCCAGCCAATGCCCAAGCTGTAGTATGTTTGTACCCATTCAATGTTGTCTCTAGCCGATGCCCAAGCTGTAGTATGCTTGTACCCATTCAATGTTGTCTCTAGCCAATGTCCAAGCTGTAGTATGCTTGTACCCATTCAATATTGTCTCTGGCCAATGCCCAAGCTGTAGTATGCATGTACCCATTCAATGTTGTCTCTAGCCAATGCCCAAGCTGTAGTATGCTTGTCCCTATTCAATGTTGTCTCTAGCCAATGCCCAAGCTGTAGTATGCTTGTACCCATTCAATGTTGTCTCTAGCCAATACCCAAGCTGCAGTATGCTTGTACCCATTCAATGTTGTCTCTAGCTAGTGCCCAAGCTGTAGTATACTTGTACCCATTCAATGTTGTCTCTAGCCAATGCCCAAACTGTAGTATGCTTGTACCCATTCGATGTTGTAATATTCTTGGTATGATTAATTGAAGATCGATTTCAGTTAACAACAAAGTATTTATTAGATTAAAAGCAATAATAAAATGTTAGCAGCCATTGTCTTTGGCTGATACAACAACTCTATAAGCAATAGCCGTTGTCTACTAAAACATGAAGACACAACTTCTAATTATTGTACAAGATAAGACAACTTATAGATGTGTATAATGTTACATCTTTTCCTCTCTGGAAAGTTTGGTAATAACAGTGTATATGATAACAACTCACAAACTAACAGTCACGGGTAGAAACGAAGAGTCCATCACTGTGCAGTTGATCGATCTATATCAGCTCTTAGCATTTAGTAGTACACATATGGATTGTCCTGACGATGAGCTGGATTTTGCACGGTTCGACCTGATCTAGTGGTATACTGTCCACTCGGGTTACAAACTTGTGTCACCTGGTCAGGTGAGCTAGTGTCAGTCGGCACATCAGAGGAACTCTCACGAGTTGCTACAACCGACTGAGGTTGTATCGGGACTTTCAACAGCTGGTCTCTGGTACGGCGGTATACCTGACCATTGGAGTTTTCTACATGATATGATGTATCAGTCGGGCCTGCACCAATAACTTTCGCCAACTTGTCATAGCCTTTCTCAGCCTCTATACGAACCATGTCACCTATTTGTATTGGAGCAAGTTGCTTGCTGTGCTGACTTGCTTGTGCTGCAGACCTCTGGCGTTTTTCTGATAAGTTGTGTTGCACCACTTCTCCATCTACCAACTCTGGCCTTAGTAATGACTCAGCTATTGGTAACAGGGTACGGGTTCGTCTGTTTAGATTGCGCTGGGCAGGTGATCTGAGGCCAGGTCTTGGAGTGTTTCTCAGATTCAACAAGGCCAGATATATGTCTCCACCAGTCATCTGGGCCTTCTGAATAAGTCTCTTAGCTGTTTGCACTCCTTTCTCGGCTAAACCATTAGAAGAAGCGTGTTTTGGAGCACATTCTGTATGTCCCAGTTCTTCACAAACAACCTGAACTCTTGTGAGGTAAACTGTGGTCCGTTGTCTGAAATCAATTGCACAGTGATACCGAACCTGGAGAAATGAGTTTTCAGCTTGCCAATGACCATGCTAGATGTTGTGGTTGTTAGTGCATCAATCTCGATCCACCCTGAGAAGGAATCGACTGTTAGAAGATATGTCTTGTTAGCATGCTCAAACAGGTCGGCTGCTACAACAGCATATGGTCTCGCTGGCACTGGATAGTTTTGCTCAGACTCATGTGGTTGGTGATTTCGTACCTTCTGGCATGTGGTGCATCTAGCAATGTAATTTTCTATATCAGCATTCATATTAGGCCAGAACAGTATCTCCCTTGCTGTACGCTTGGTCCCTTCCATGCCAATGTGTCCTTGGTGCAGAATTCCCATATAAGACTCACATAATTTCTCTGGCACTATGATCCTCTGACCCCTATGAAGAATGCCTCCATCTAGAGCTATCTCATCTCGGATCGGGAAATAGGCTTTGAGATCTTTAGCCAAGTATGTGTCCTTTGGCGGCCAACCAATATGGCACAGCTCGATGAGCTTAGTGAATATGGTGTCTTCAGCTAACACCTTCAGTTCTTGAATCTTAGTCTCTGCAGTCTCTATTACTGATGCTATCTGGATGTCATCAGCTTCCATCTTAGACACCTCACACTCTGAGAGATAAGCTCTGGACAATGTATCAGCTATAACTAGGTCCTTCCCCTTTTTGTACTTCACATTAAAGCTGTATCGCTGTAACTGTAACAGCATCCTCTGCAATCGGGCAGGTGCATCATTCAAAGGTTTCTTAAATATAGAGACCAATGGCTGGTGATCTGTCTCCACACCAACCTTAGGATTTCCAAGTACATAGTCTCGAAATCTGGAGCATGCAAAAGTGACCGCTAACATCTCCTTTTCAATTTGAGAGTAACGGGTCTCTGTATCAGTCATTGCTCTACTAGCAACACTTACAACCTTGTCATCCTGCATACAGGCTGCACCAATTCCTGACTTTGATGCATCGCAGGTGAGCACAACTGGCTTTTCAACATCAAAGTACATCAGTGCTGTAGCGTTAGCAATCTTGGCTTTGAGTTCTGCAAAAGCTTTATCATGCTGAGCCTCCCAAACCCAGTCCACATCTTTCTTGAGAAGTTGGTTGAGAGTAGATGCAGTCTCACTCAAGCCAGCTATGAACTTGGAGAGATACTTGGTCATACCGAGAAATCAGAGCAACTCCTGTGTGTCAGTAGGTGTTGACATGTCAGTAATAGCCTTTACTTTAGTTGGGTCGGGTTTCAGGTCTTGGTCTGACAGTATGTGACCAATGTATAGTACTTCAGACTTTTTGTACACACATTTGCGTGCTGACAGTTTGAGGTTTATCTCCTGCAGCCTCTTAAACACCTTATGTAGATTGGCATCATGCTCCTTTTCTGTCTTTCCCGAAATGAGTATGTCGTCCATGATGACGTGACACGGACAACCTTCCAGCAGCTGCTCGATGGCCCGCTGATAGACTTCTGAACTTGAGCACAGGCCCATGGGCATTCTGAGATATCTATACCGCCCGTATGGTGTACCGAAAGTTGTCAGGTAAGATGACCTGTTCTCGAGTGGTATGTGATACGATGCTTCGCGCGCATCCACTACAGTGAAATACTTTGAGTTGGGAATGTCAGATGCTATCTGCTCAATGGTTTTGAGTGGATAATGTGGCCTGCGTATGGCCTTGTTCAAGTCACCTGGGTCTATACATATGCAAATGTCCTCTGTGTTCTTCTTTCTAGTCACTACCATAGCGGACACCCACTCAGTTGGCTCTACCACTGTCACGATAATTCCTCGTTTGACCATTTTGTCTAGTGCTGCTTTTACTTCCGGCTTGAATGGTATCGGCACTGATCTGACTGGTCTTATGACGGGTTCAACATCATCATTTACATTAATCTTGTATTTGGCTGGTAAGGTACCTAGCTCATCATCAAATAGGCTGCCATACTGTTTGATTATCTCAGGTGGAAGACTTACTGCTGTTGTCAAATCACACACTTCATATACTTCAGGTGCTAGTGAAACAAACCCTAGTCTTATACAATCACTGAGCCCTAACAATGTGTTATCACACTTAGGCACTACTTCAAAACATACTTTATGTTGCTCACAGCCTTTTACAAAAATCATATCGAATGACCCAGAAGATCTGGTCTGATTACCACTAAATCCTACTAGTGTGTTCTAGTTTTGTTTGTATCTATGGCCACAGAATCACAGTATCTCATAGCTATATCATGTGATATGACATTGACCTTAGCACCGGTATCATCCTTTAATAACAATGGCTTAGTTTTGCTGTCTGAAACCTTTACATCTACGGTTACCAATGCACTGTTACGTTGCTCACATCCTACAGTTTCGATCGTAATATCCTCTAGGTTACTGTCCTCCTGCTCTATTTCTTCAACATTGCTTACTGCCGACCTGCAGACCACTGCAAAGTGATTGGGTTTGTTACATTTCCTGCAGTGCTGACCTTTAGCTGGACAGGTACCTTCAACTCGATGCCCTCTGCCACATCTGTCACACCTCGAGGGTTGTGCCTTAGTCTTAAAACTATGCTTGTACTTAGCACCAACGACAGCGTCTACATTGGCATAATTTGTAGCATTAGGCTGGAATTCATTAATATCGCTCTCTGCAGCTTCGTGTATGCGGCACATTTCTATAGCCCTGACAAGGGTGAGATCAGATGTCTTGAGCAGCTGCTTACGCAGGGAGTTGTCATGTACACCCGCAACAATACGGTCACATAGGAGCTCATCCGTCAACTCACCATATGTACACTGGTTGACTTCGTTACGCAAATCACTGTAAAACTGACTGAATGGCTCATTCTGGCCTTGTGCCCTAGTGTTGAATTTGTGTCTCTTCAAAATCACATTGGTTATCGGGTTACATAATTCTCTGAACTTACTTTTCAAAACATCTACTTGGTACCTGGTCTCAGCTGGCAGTCTGGCTCCCTCTGGATTGACTGGGTCCTCTCTCTGTGGTTGATATGTGAATGATCTAGCCTTCTCTATAGCCTCTGGGCCTGCCAGATTCAATAATATCATCGCTTTTGACCTCTCAGTGTTCTGAGAGAACCCAGCCTCGATGTATATGTCATATTCCTACTCAAAAATTTTCCAGTTCTCCGCTGTGTTGCCCTCAAAAACAAGTGGGCCAGGACGTCTTAGATTGCTCTCCATTGTGTCTATCAACTAGGTTCTCACTTCTGACACCATGTAATATTCTTGGTATGATTTATTGAAGATCGATGTCAGTTAACAACAAAGTATTTATTAGATTAAAAACAATAAAATGTTAGCAGCCATCGTCTTTGGCTGATGCAACAACTCTATAAGCAATAGCCGTTGTCTACTAAAACATGAGGACACAACTTCTAATTATTATACAAGATAAGACAGCTTATAGATGTGTATAATGTTACAGATGTTGTCTCTAGCCAATGCCCAAGCTGTAGTATGCTTGTACCCATTCAATGTTGTCTCTAGCCAATGCCCAAGCTGTAGTATGCTTGTACCCATTCAATCTTGTCTCTAGCCAATGCCCGAGCTGTAGTATGCTTGTACCCATTCAATGTTGTCTCTAGCCAATGCCCAAGCTGTAGTATGCTTGTACCCATTCAATCTTGTCTCTAGCCAATGCCCGAGCTGTAGTATGTTTGTACCCATTCAATGTTGTCTCTAGTCAATGCCCAAGCTAATAGTATGCTTGTATCCATTCAATATTGTCTCTAGCCAATGCCCAAGCTGTAGTATGCTTGTACCCATTCAATGTTGTCTCTAGCCAACGCCCAAGCTGTAGTATGCTTGTACCCATTCAATGTTGTCTCTAGCCAATGCCCAAGCTGAAGCTAAGTACTCACACATAGTTTCTAGACAGTCCTTATCATCAGCCTAGTACAAAGGCATAGTAATGGGCACACAACTCCTAAGGAATGTCAGTCTCTCACCCACAAGCTAGATATGTTGGCAGGTGCTAGCATGTTCAGTATTATTGTAGGCATGTAAAACATACTTGATCATTCAGTCTCAGCTTGTTTGATTTCTGTTTAGCGATGTTGGGATAAGGTTTACTTTGGTCCCTTCCTCTGGTTACAAGGTACACGGGCTACAACCTGCTACTGACTGTGACATGCGACCAGAAATATTTTTGACTCAGCCTTTTGTACGGTAATGACCACCTTGCTTTTGTAGATGAAGATGGTGGCTGTCTGTCAGACCTGTTGGTACATCACCACTGGTAAGATATATCATGGTAGCACTCAGTAAAGGATCTTTCCTCTTCTCTTCTTTGTAAGTCAAGAGATCCTGTCTGGCTGCTGAGAGGTGAGTGGTGGTTGCTCCTACACAACAACTGTAACCAATGGTAACCCTTGATAGTGCACCTGGTATCAAGTTTGATTTACCTGAAGAGTAGACAACTTTTATATTGTACTCCTGTAGTTTGAGTGCAAACTTTGCCAATCTTGGACTTTTAAGTTTACGAGTCGTCAGCTTACGCATCGATCAGTCACCACTGTAGGTTTCCGACCTTACACAAAATATCAAAAATATTTGCATGCATCAACAACAGCTAGTCCTGCTCTTTCATGTTTTGTAATTTCTCTCCGCAGAGTTTCGTACTAGCCGTGGTAGCCAATAGGATGTAATTCACATCCAAGTTTCTGACAAAGCTGTGCACCCAATGCGAATCCACTGGCATCGGTGTCGAGGTATAATTCCTTGTGGAACGCTGGGTAGTGTAGTACTGGATACTCTACTAGTCTGGACTTCAGCTTGTGGAAGGAGGTATCACACTCACCTGACTAGTTGAAAGGTACGTCCTTCTTATGTAACTATAGAAGTGGCCTAGCCAACTCACTAAAGTTATCTATGTATCCTTTGTAGAACTTGAGCGTACCAATGCATTGCCTCAGAGCTGTCAAATCCTTTGGTGCTGCCAATCTAGGCAAGATTTTATTAGTATCTTTTGTAGTGTTTTAATTTAAGGAGTTGTCTTCCCCCTTTTCCACTGGAAAGGATTCGACTCGCATTGTGAAAAATCAGTAAATCCAACTGCAATTAATATTCTCACTTTGTGCAAAGATCAGTAAATTTATAGTCTACTTAAAAAGTGCAACATATGCTCTCTGTTATGTATATTTGTGTATATGTGTGCACTTTGTATAAAAATGGATAAATAGCATTCTATGGTCCCATTTGTTAAATGCTCTGTACTGGTGCAGAAATATGCAGCTATGAAAACTTCTGTAGACAAATCCTTTATGGACAGCATACCAAACACCCTCATAACTACACGTACCAAAAAGCAGAGCCACTTACGACTGTGTGGTATGCCAGCAGGTGTCCCATTGATGGACACCAATGACTTAACCAGTAACCATGTGCAGCATGCAAAGACTGCACAACAATGCAAATATTAAAAATGCATACTATTTTTTGATGAAATGTTTAATTTAAAGACATGCATATTGTCCTTGTGGGTGTCTAGTGCGCATATACACAAATATACATAACAGAGAGCATACGTTGCACCTTTTAAGTAGGGTATAAATTTACTGATCTTTGCACAAGGTGAGAAAGTAAACTACAAGTGGATCTCTTCCAGGGATACAAAGGGGAAGACAACTGCTTAAACTAAACCTACAAAAGTACCCATAGAACCTTGTCTGTTTTATCAACCAGTGCAGCTGTTGGTTTGCTATCTGTTCAGTTGTATACATTACCCAAGTATTGTACTTCATTTCTTCCTCAGGTGGTATTGGTTGGAGTTATCTTCTCTCCATCATCTATCAACCTATCCAGCACTGCATCAACCCTTTTGATGTGTTTATCTACATCATCTTTGGTTAACACAAGAATGTCTTCTAGGAAACACTGACATGTGGTCTACTGTAGGCTGGCTAAAAGAGTACAAATCGACCTCTGACCTTTACCTGAGGGACATTACACCAACCAAAAGGTAATTCTTTATACCTGTACACTCCCAGGTATGTAATGAATGCTGATCTGTCTCTCCTCAGAGTCCAAAGTTATCTGCCAGTAAGCCTTCTGCAGATCAATTGTTGTGTACAAACCCTGTCCAAAGTGCATCTCATTGACACTGTCTGGTCTGGGAAGAGCAAATGAAATAGTGTTAGTGCAGGCATTGATCTTGTGCTAGTCATTTACTAACCAACTGTTTGTAGAGTTCTTCTCTGACACGAGATTGACTGGTGAAGTCCATACAGGTAGAGTTGTCTCCTCAATGGCTCCTGCCTTTAACACGTTTGTGATCTCTAATGGCTGTCTATGCGCTACAGGAATGTGATAGGGTGCTAGTCGAATTGGATTGGTATCCCCACTGTCTCACACTCATCCAGACATCCCTGCAACTCTACCTAGATCATAGTCATGTACTGCAATGGCCTTGACCTTGGTACGCAGAAATGGTAGGAAGTTACTCCGATCTGCTTTGGACAGACTTGATTGCTGTAAATCCACTTTACTCACTGGATCCTGATTTTGTTCATCGCTGATTGGTTTGGCTTCTGGCACATCGCTGGCATTTACTTCCTGTTTCTTGTTCTTAGGTAATTCTTCAGCCAGTCCAAGAGATGTACCCTCAAATACCTGGATGTAGGCATCAGATGTATTAACTACCCGGCAGCACAGTTTTCCATCTGCTGGACTCACGGTCTTACGTAAATATTATGTAACTAACATCTCCCTGCATTAGTCGGTGCCTTTTTAGCAGTGACCACTAAACCTATTTCCACGCTGATAGCTGCTGGCAGCAGCTCATCCACATCTTTGCCGGCCGACACCCTTACATCTACATCTTAGCTAATGCTGTTATATTTACTCATATTCACGTTTCAATCCTCAACAGAAATGTAAAAGTACAAATGGATGGGCAGGTCTGATGTCACCATTGGCTACCACTTTTCTAAATCTATTATAATACTCAGTTACTCATTCAAAAAATTTCTTGTTTAATATTAGAAACTTGCATAGCCACATGTCCAGCCCCTTTAGTAGTGCTTAATTTTCCTTTCAAATATTCTTTTATCTCCACATATGTGGCATCCTTGCCTAAAACTTTCCCAGCATCTCTATAATACCTGGAAGCAATATCTTACAAATACAGTCCCAGATTGAAGTGTAGCATTTTCTTGGTACGTTGTGCAGCGTGCAACAAGTTTGAATTGCAGTAAAAAGACATCGGAATCCTCTTTGACAGATTTCCCAAAAAGTCAAAATTTAAGCCAGTCCTGTGAGTATTAAGGTCAATACTAGCACTTGTTTACTTTGAGTTGGTTGTTTGATTGTCTCCTCTTTGTCTCCATACTTGACCCTCTCCACCAGTCTTTCTAGCTGGGCACTTATCTTTTGTTGAGTCCTCTCCAGAGCGCTTGTCTTTCCTTCCACTTACTGGATTGACTTCATCCGCTGCTCCCTACATCTGCGAACCTGTCGTTCATCTGGTCTAGCACCCGTTGTGCTTCTTCACTGATGTCTGTAGTTTGTGTACCACCTCCCTGCGCTTCTCTTGTTGTTCCTTTCTTGGCTGTGTTTAGCTGTGACATCTTCTGACGTCTTGTAATTCTCTCAATTCTCTAACTGATGGATCTCTCTCTCCCATTTCTGACACCAAATGTGATGCCTTGTTAAGTCTCAACACTTGGAAGTTTTACTCTTGTAAAATATAACTTTATTTATGAATCAAGTTGCTTAGAGTCTTTGACTTGACTAAAGCTCTCTCCGCTATAACAAAAGTATCAACAGTATATATAGTCATACAGAAAGTTGTATTGCCAAGTGACAGTTATATAAGCAAACAGTAAGTAGCTAGAAGAATGACTGCTGCCAAAGTGTAGGGCACATAAAAATAAGAAGCGAGTCCAAACTAGTTGTAAGTAATGTTAATATTATTCTACTTTCTATTACAGACACATTTCACTGGATGGTACAAACGGCGGTGGAATAGGGTAGCTACAAAGTCCATGGGAAAAGTGAGACGTTGGTACAGTAATGATGTTGGAAGAGATCAATTGATGTCTGTTGCTGATGTTAGAAGACATCAACTGTCTGTGTGCAATGTTAGTATTCCCTAGGGGGACTGTCAGCAGGTAAATACTCATGTTGTACATACGTAAATATTGGACTATCTCATCTGACTTTCAAATCAAAATGGGCTCCTTCAGTTTTTTTATAATTTTTATGCAAATTATCTAACATAGTTGAGGAGCAATAAACATAAAATAAAATCATTCAACCATAAAACCGATTGCTGCATGTAGTCTCCAAAACTAAATTGTAACCATATAAATATCTTTCATTGATATTTGTAATACTTCAAAATAAATATTAAAACCATTTTTTTCATATACTTCATTAAAATTAATTTGTACCATGTTTAACGACGATGAAAATTATCAGTCATAAGTAGACTTAGCATGTATCATGATTAAAGCGAACCAACAAATAGGCTTGGATTTTCAACGCCAATCAACGATTAAATAGGCTTGGAGTTCAAAACCTGATGAAAAATTTAATAAAGTGTTCAATTTTTTTTCAAAAGATGTGACACTTTCGAGCACATCCAGATGGTGTGGCAAGTAGTCCAACGATTTAAAATTCAAAACACGAAGTGCTTTGGGCCACCATAATAGAAGGTGTGGTTTGTTACTTATCAATAATCTAGTCTCGCAGCAAACTACCAATTATGTTTTATAATATCTATAAGCATTCTTGAGGACATGATCAACCACCATAATTATACTGCTCATCTGTCTTAATCTCACAATACTCTGCAGCTCTAGCTGACTCAAGACCATTAAACCATGAGTATAGTGACCCCAAAGTAATTGTGTGCCAGATATCTGTTATAATTTAGACTGGCTTGAGGTTACATATATAAACTACTGAGTTGTGGTTACTCCAATGTGAAGTTACTCCAACTGGAGGTAACTCTGATTCTGGGTTATTCCTATATATTCTATGGCGCAACTCTATGAAATAGATGGAAGGTCAAGGGTTTAGGGATGCCTGTAAGGGATGTAGATCTTGGGTTCTTTGGTAGATTCTAGTAATGGTTGGGAGCCTGTTATCATGTTGGGGAAGAGGTAACCGAGGGGGGAGGTCTGTGGAGCCAGTGGTGTAGCCAACAGGGGTACCGTATTTTGTTTCCAATAAAATCTCCCACAGTATATAGCAACTATGTGACGGTAGTGTGGTATATCAGTGATGTGACATACATCAGTGATGCGACAGTAGTGACATACATACGTGATGTGACAGTAGTAACATACATAAGTGATGTGACAGCTGTGACACAAATCAGCGATGTGACAGTAGCAACATACATCAGTGATGTGACAGTAGTGATATACATAAGTGTTGTGACAGTAGTGATATACATAAGTGATGTGACAGTAGTGACATACATACGTGATGTGACAGTAGTGATATACATAAGTGATGTGACAGTAGTGACATACATACGTGATGTGACAGTAGTGACATACATAAGTGATGTGACAGTGACATACAATAAACAGTACTACCACCATAACTACCACACTGTACCCCACTAATCCATATCTAGTCAAGGCTTAGTAACAAAGTAAACGCAACCACTTAGATAAGATATGTATTGTTTACACTTTAATGAGCTGTTGTCATGGTTACAACTGATAATGCACCCACTTATGTATTGGCTGTAAAGGCCCACAGCTCATATCAACTATTGGAGGTAGCCAGTAATGTACCAGCTGTTGTTCCTCTATCCCACTACAACTCTCTAAGTAGGTCATTTCCTGTTGTTTTATTGTATTTTATAGCTATATCATATATTATAGCAGTACCGTTGTGCTAGGTACAACATATGTACAGCTATATCATATATTATAGCAGTACCTTAGTGTTAGGTACAACATATGTACAGCTATACCATTTATTATAGCAGTACCATTGTGTTAGGTACAACATATGTACAGCTATACCATATATTATAGCAGTACCATTGTGTTAGGTACAACATATGTACAGCTATACCATATATTATAGCTGTACCATTGTGTTAGTTACAACATATGTACAGCTATACCATATATTATAGCAGTATCAGTGTGCTAGGTACAACATATGTACAGCTATACCATATATTATAGCAGTATCAGTGTGCTAGGTACAACATATGTACAGCTATACCATATATTATAGCAGTACCATCGTGTTAGGTACAACATATGTACAGCTATACCATATATTATAGCTGTACCATTGTGTTAGGTACAACATATGTACAGCTATACTATATATTATAGCAGTAGGATTGTGTTAGGTACAACATATGTACAGCTATACCATATGTTATAGCAGTACCATTGTGTTAGGTACAACATATGTATAGGTATACCATATATTACAGCAGTACCATTGGGTTAGGTACAACATGTGTATAGCTATACCATTTATTATAGCAGTACCATTGTGTTAGTAACAACATATGTACAGCTATACCATACATTATAGCTGTACCATTGTGTTAGGTACAACATATGTACAGCTATACTATATATTATAGCAGTAGGATTGTGTTAGGTACAACATATGTACAGCTATACCATATATTATAGCAGTACCATTGTGTTAGATGAAACATATGTGCAGCTATACCATACATTATAGCAGTACCATTGTGTTAGGTACAACATGTGTATAGCTATACCATTTATTATAGCAGTACCATTGTGTTAGTAACAACTTATGTACAGCTATACCATACATTATAGCAGTACCATTGTGACACAACGGTACTGCTATAATATATAGTATAGCTGTACATATGTTGTACCTAACACAATGGTACTGCTATAATATGTGGTATAACTGTACATATGTTGTATCTAATAGGTACAACATATGTACAGCTATACTATATATTATAGCAGTACCATTGTGTTAGGTACAACATGTGTATAGCTATACCATTTATTATAGCAGCACCATTGTGTTAGATACAACATATGTACAGCTATACTATATATTATAGCAGTAGCATTGTGTCAGGTACAACATATGTATAGCTATACCATATATTATAGCAGTACCATTGTGTTAGGTAGAACATATGTACAGCTATACCATATATTATAGCAGTACCATTGTGCTAGGTACAACATATGTACGGCTATACCATATATTATAGCAGTATCATTGTGTTAGGTACAACATAAGTGCAGCTATACCATATATTATAGCAGTACCATTGTGTTAGGTACAACATATGTACAGCTATACTATATGTTATTGCAGTATCGTTGTGTTAGGTACGACATATGTACAGCTATATCATATATTATAGCAGTACTGTTGTGTTAGGTACAACATATGTACAGCTATTCCATATATTATAGCAGTACCATTGTGTTAGTTACAACATATGTACAGATATACCATGTATTATAGCAGTACCATTGTGTTAGGTACAACATATGTACAGCTATACCATATATTATAGCAGTACCATTGTGTTAGGTACTACATATGTACAGTTATACCATATATTATAGCAGTACCATTGTGTTAGGTACAACATATGTACAGCTATACTATATATTATAGCAGTACCGTTGTGTTAGGTACAACATATGTACAGCTATACTATACATTATAGCAGTACCAGTGTGTTAGGTACAACATATGTACAGCTATACCATATATTATAGCAGTACCATTGTGTTAGGTACAACATATATACAGCTATACTATATATTATAGCAGTACCGTTGTGTTAGGTACAACATATGTACAGCTATACTATATATTATAGCAGTACCATTGTGTTAGGTACAACATATGTACAGCTATACTATATATTATAGCAGTACCATTGTGTTAGGTACAACATATGTACAACTATACCACATATTATAGCAGTACCATTATGTTAGGTACAACATATGTACAGCTATACCATATATTAACAGCTAACACAGCTGAGCACCCACTTAACAGCATGTGGATCCTTTCATCAGTGCTAAAACCTCAGAGTTAGAGTCATGTTATTACTTTCTCTATTATATACAGTACTTTTATTGGTGCACCAGCTGAGAGATGACAATCCACTTGTACTAACTGAGCATCGCTTAGCCTTAATCTTGGCTAGCTGCCAAATAGATAACATGTCACATGACTACCGGCAATAGTCAAGTGTAGGACAAAGTTTACTAGATACACCCACTTCTATTAGCCTCTAACCATCAGATATATTATATATACAAAGTTACATAACAGTGAATGGCTCCCATGGTTTACCTAGTTAGTGTGTACTTATTACCTAACTCTACCTTGTACCTGCTGCTTCTACAACAATATACTATATTATTTAACTAGTGAACTGAAGTCCACTCCCTCTGTTCTCTGGTGAATAACAAGCTTTCCATCACTTCACCAAACATATCTAACAGGTAAGTGATGTCTTGTTGTTAGGTAATCTAACAGGTAAGTGATGTTTTGTTGTCAGGTAATCTAACAGGTAAGTGATGACTCGTTGTTAGGTAGTCTAACAGGTAAGTGATGTCTTGTTGTTAGGTAATCTAACAGGTAAGTGATGTCTTGTTGTTAGGTAATCTAACAGGTAAGTGATGTCTTGTTTTTAAGTAATCTAACAGGTAAGTGATGTCTGGTTGTTAGGTATTCTAACAGGTAGATGATGTCTTGTTGTTAGGTAATCTAACAGGTAAGTAATGACTTGTTGTTAGATAATTTAACAGGTAAGTGATGACTTGTTGTTAGGTAATCTAACAGGTAAGTAATGACTTGTTGTTAGATAATCTAACAGGTGAGTGATGTTTTGTTGTCAGGTAATCTAACAGGTATGTGATGACTCGTTGTTAGGTAATCTAACAGGTAAGTGATGTCTGGTTGTTAGGTATTCTAACAGGTAGATGTCTTGTTGTTATGTCATCTAACAGGTAAGTGATGTTTTGTTGTTAGGTAATCTAACAGGTAAGAGATGACTTGTTGTTAGGTAATCTAACAGGTAAGTGATGACTTATTGTTAGGTAATCTAACAGGTAAGTGATGACTTGTTGTTAGGTAATCTACCAGGTAAGTGATGACTTGTTGTTAGGTAATCTAACAGTTAAGTGATGTCTTGTTGTTAGGTAATCTAACAGGTAAGTAATGACTTGTTGTTAGGTGATCTAACAGGTAGGTGATGTCTGGTATTGTATTCTAAAGAATGAGAATAGTGTTTTGGTTTCAGGTAAAAGAACTCTGGTTACTCCCTATAGAAGTAGTCCTTGACCCATTACATCAACTCTGTGGGTGGTCTGTAACTTGTGTGCAGTGCTGGTGGTCTCTCTTTCCTCTGTCACTACTTCACTGTGTGTGCTGTGAGTATCTATTGTTGTATTGTGACAGTAGTGTCATATCAGTGATGTGACAGTGGTGTCATACATCAGTGATGTGACAGTAGTGTCATACATCAGTGATGTGACAGTAGTGACATATCTCAGTGATGTGACAGTAGTGACATACATAAGTGATGTGACAGTAGTGACACACAATAAACAGTACTGCTAACATAACTACCACACTCTACCCCACCAATTCATATATAGTCAATGCTAAGTAACAAAGTAAACACAACCACTTAGATAAGATATGTATTGTTTACACTTTAATGAGCTGTTGTCATGGTTACAACTGATAATGCACCCACTTATGTATTGGCTGTAGAGGCCCACAGCTCATATCAACTATTGGAGGTAGCCAGTAATGTACCAGCTGTTGCTCCTCTATCCCACTACAACTCTCTAAGTAGGTCATTTCCTGTTGTTTTATTGTATTTTATAGCTATACCATATATTATAGCTGTATCATTGTGTTAGGTACAACATATGTATAGCTACACCATATATTATAGCAGTACCATTGTGTTAAGTACAACATATGTACAGCTATACCATATATTATAGCAGTACCATTGTGTTAGGTACAACATATGTACAGCTATACCATATATTATAGCAGTACCATTGTGTTAGGTATAACATATGTACAGCTATACCATATATTATAGCAGTACCATTGTGTTAGGTATAACATATGTACAGCTATACCATATATTATAGCAGTACCATAGTGTTAGGTACATCATATGTACAGCTATATCATATAATATAGCAGTACCAGTGTGTTAGGTACAACATATGTACAGCTATACCATATATTATAGCAGTATCAGTGTGCTAGGTACAACATATGTACAGCTGTACCATATATTATAGCTGTACCATTGTGTTAGGTACAACATATGTACAGCTATACTATATATTATAGCAATAGGATTGTGTTAGGTACAACATATGTACAGCTATACCATATATTATAGCAGTACCATTGTGTTAGGTACAACATATGTATAGGTATACCATATATTATAGCAGTACCATTGGGTTAGGTACAACATATGTGCAGCTTTACCATACATTATAGCAGTACCATTGTGTTAGGCACAACATGTGTATAGCTATACCATTTATTATAGCAGTACCATTGTGTTAGTAACAACATATGTACAGCTATACCATACATTATAGCAGTACCATTGTGTTAGGTACAACATATGTACAGTTATACCATATATTATAGCAGTACCATTGTGTTAGGTACAACATATGTACAGCTATACCATATATTATAGCAGTACCATTGTGTTAGGTACAACATATGTACAGCTATACTATGTATTATAGCAGTACCGTTGTGTTAGGTACAACATATATACAGCTATACCATATATAATAACAGTACCATTGTGTTAGGTACAACATATGTACAGCTATACCATATATTATAGCAGTACCATTGTGTTAGGTACAACATATGTACAGCTATACCATATATTATAGCAGTACCATTGTGTTAGGTACAACATATGTATAGCTTTACCATTTATTATAGCAGTACCATTGTGTTAGGTACAACATATGTACAGCTATACCATATATTATAGCAGTACCATTGTGTTAGGTACAACATATGTACAGCTATACCATATATTATAGCAGTACCATTGTGTTAGGTACAACATATGTACAGCTATACTATGTATTATAGCAGTACCGTTGTGTTAGGTACAACATATATACAGCTATACCATATATAATAACAGTACCATTGTGTTAGGTACAACATATGTACAGCTATACCATATACTATAGCAGTACCATTGTGTTAGGTACAACATATGTACAGCTATACCATATATTATAGCAATAGGATTGTGTTAGGTACAACATATGTACAGCTATACCATATATTATAGCAGTACCATTGTGTTAGGTACAACATATGTATAGGTATACCATATATTATAGCAGTACCATTGGGTTAGGTACAACATATGTGCAGCTTTACCATACATTATAGCAGTACCATAGTGTTAGGTACATCATATGTACAGCTATATCATATAATATAGCAGTACCAGTGTGTTAGGTACAACATATGTACAGCTATACCATATATTATAGCAGTATCAGTGTGCTAGGTACAACATATGTACAGCTGTACCATATATTATAGCTGTACCATTGTGTTAGGTACAACATATGTACAGCTATACTATATATTATAGCAATAGGATTGTGTTAGGTACAACATATGTACAGCTATACCATATATTATAGCAGTACCATTGTGTTAGGTACAACATATGTATAGGTATACCATATATTATAGCAGTACCATTGGGTTAGGTACAACATATGTGCAGCTTTACCATACATTATAGCAGTACCATTGTGTTAGGTACAACATGTGTATAGCTATACCATTTATTATAGCAGTACCATTGTGTTAGTAACAACATATGTACAGCTATACCATACATTATAGCAGTACCATTGTGTTAGGTACAACATATGTACAGTTATACCATATATTATAGCAGTACCATTGTGTTAGGTACAACATATGTACAGCTATACCATATATTATAGCAGTACCATTGTGTTAGGTACAACATATGTACAGCTATACTATGTATTATAGCAGTACCGTTGTGTTAGGTACAACATATATACAGCTATACTATATATAATAACAGTACCATTGTGTTAGGTACAACATATGTACAGCTATACCATATATTATAGCAGTACCATTGTGTTAGGTACAACATATGTACAGCTATACCATATATTATAGCAGTACCATTGTGTTAGGTACAACATATGTATAGCTTTACCATTTATTATAGCAGTACCATTGTGTTAGGTACAACATATGTACAGCTATACCATATATTATAGCAGTACCATTGTGTTAGGTACAACATATATACAGCTATACAGTGGCGGATTCAGAAAAACACAAAGGGGGGAGCCAACCGGGGTTCGGGGCGGAGCCCCGAAAAAATTTTTGATGGCTCCCCCCTTTGTGTTCTTTGGCACCCCCTCCAAAACCATAATAAATGATGTGGTGTGTTTTCAATATGGTTGCTAGAATAGTAAAGTATGTACTATTCTTTATTCAACATCAACAACCATTGGTAATTGTGAAACATACACCCTCAGACACACATACACACATGTATGTTTCATTCAAAGTGGGCCAGCATGTATGTTGCATAGAAAGGGGCTGGCCGTGTGGGCCCAAATCTGCACAAAAGAAGAAAGGTTGCTACCACTATCTGCATCTTCTTACAAGTTGTCATTATTATTGTTATCAATTACTAAAAAATCAACAGATCAGCGTACTTTTGTAAAATAAAGTATTGTTCTAAAGAAAAGACTATTAAATAAATTAATAATAACGAACAATAATTAATAACAATAACTTTTTAAAAAGTGTAATAATTAATAATAATTTAGCTTTAGTATGTAGTAGTATAGTAGCAGTAGTAAGTAGTAGTGGTAGTAGCAGAAGGACAGACTTGCCAACTCTCACGCATTCTGCGTGAGACTCACTCAATTGCCCCATTTCTCACGCCTCTCACGCGCGTCTCACGCTTTTCCCCATTATTATGACTAAAAAAAAATTATTTTACTAAATTTTTATAATTCATAATAATCAACTACTATCTATCAACTATTATATCATCTATTCTCAAAATAATAGTATTTTGTTTGCATCGCTGCAAAGGGTTGAACTGCAGATAATCTATGAAATACTTCCTCAATTTAGGGGCGTTTGTAGTTGCCCTTCAACTAGACTTAGTATTTGGGCTGTGTTTTCAGCAGACATGACCCACTTGTGGCAAATATCATCATATCGTGTTTTTCTCTTTAGTACTCATGAATAAAATTTATCTCAGCAAATGATGTTGTAGTCTTACTAACTACTACCACTTATTATGACTACTTACTTTTTTTTTCAGTGCAAGAGTGGTTGACCTCTGCAAAAGTTCAGCTGTCAAATAAAAATGGTTATCAACTGTTTTTCAATGTTTTCATCATCAGCATAATAATTTTCACTATTATTATTATTATTATTATTATAATAATTATTATTAATTATTATTATTATAGTTACAGTAGTTATTATTATTATTATTATTTTTGATTCAATACAGCAAACTTGAATGAATATAATCAATTATAATAATAATTGATATTATAATTATTATAGCACCATCATCATGAATGAAATGAATCTTTCCATTTAGTATTTTTGAAAAACTTTATTGAAATTATTATTGAGATTACCTAAGTTTAATCCAAAGGAATTTTACACAGGCCTACAGCAGAATATTGGTGGGTTTGAGCCACTTTTGGGAACTTTATTATGTTGTGTTTTGTAGCGCAACATTAATTTCCTAAAACTGACCAAAACCCAACAGCTTTTTACAGTAGTAGCTCTGTGCTATACACTGGCTGCAATATACTTTCTTTGAAACTTGCAAAATGGTGCCAGAATCCTGTGTGTCCACGGTGTGCCATAGCTGTTTTTCAAAATAGTACATAGGGGAGCCAATTTTGTTTCAAAGAGGAGAAAATCATTTAAAAGGAAGAGCATTATGCTTTGAAAGAAGCTAAAAAAATTTTCGGCGCTCCGCGCCGAAGTGGGTTTCCTTTCACACATTTCCAGGTCTGCCACTATATCCATCCATACGTGATATTACATGTTGCATTAGCTGGTTGTAGTAACTACCTTGCATTTAGCTTTTATTAATGCATATTGCCCCATTCATCAAATTTTGCGCGTGAAGTTTGCCCCAAATCCAATTCTCACTCAATTCCCCACTCCCAGGTTGGCAAGTCTGCAGAAGGAGTAAGTAGTAAGTAAGTAGTAATAATAAAGTAAGTAATAATAATAAGTTAGTTGTTATTTAGAAGTAGAATTGATTCTTTTTTAGTAGTGTTGTGCGCATATTCATTCACCAATAACATGAATAATAATAAATGAATTCAATGATTTATTTATTAATAAATTAGTAGTAATAATAAAAATAATAGTGCATTACTATAATGCATTGTTGCTATTGCATTGAAGAGAAAGACAGGAAAATAATAGATTAGACATATTAATTGTTATTTATTATAATAATAATTATTATTATTTATTATATATATATATTATTGATTAATTATTATTATCTATCATCATCATTCATCATCTATCATCTAGCAATTAATTATTAAAACAAAAAGAAACAAATGATAATTATTACCCTGGAGGTGCAATGAGAAAATATAGAATGCTTGTTGCTGCCTTACGCTTTTCTACGGCCATACTTTGATTGATCAACTTTTACAAGGTGTTTTATGATGACAATTATCAATGGGCACTTCACTAACAGACGTTCAATCGAAAACTGTTACTATGGGCACAAAAAAAAATGGCGCCAAACTTAGCAAATTTCTTCACTTTTTCTTCTGGAGGGGGCCGCCATGGCTCCCATGGCTACCCCCCTGAATCCGCCACTGTATGTATCATACAGAGAGGGTACAACATCCAACCCAACCACAGGCTGCTAGTGAAGATGAAGAAAGTGAGCTATCAGACTCACTAGAATATCTAGATGAAAGAATAGATGTACAGAACATGGACACTCTAGAGATAAAACAATGCATCAAAGAACACATCAGACAGCTCTATGACTGTGATACTGTAAGTAAGCACCAGTTTACTAGAAGTGACTTGATCACTTAATCAGCTTGTATTAATCTGGAGCAAGCAACAAATATTTTGAAGGGAGAAAATCATAAGGCTTCAATCTGTCGATAAAACAATTTCAGTTGCAGGGTAAACATTTTCTTTTTTCCCATTGTTTCTCCATCTTGAGTTTTTTGTTGCAACCAGTTTTTAGTTCATTTCCAACTAAATACTGCGTCCGCCAAAATTTCACTTTTTCCTCCTTGTTAATTTGGTCCATTTTTCAACCCTGCTAAGTTCTTCCACACACCCATTATCTCCTCTCACTCATCTACGCCCCACACATACCCCTATGTAACCGCATACTACCTTTCTGCCTGCAAACACCATATTTTCCTCGCACCCCCTCTCTCCCTCACATACCCTCTCTCTCTCCCTCACATACCCTCTCTCTCTCCCTCACACACCCTCTCTCTCTCCCTCACACTCCCTGTCTCTCCCTCACACCCCCTCTTTCTCCCTCACACACCCTCTTTCTCCCTCACACACCCTCTCTCCCTCACACACCCCATCTCTCCCCCCACACACTCCCTCTCTCCCTCATACACCCTCTCTCTCTCCCTCATACACCCTCTCTCTCTCACACCCTCTGTCTCTCCCTCACACACCCCCTCTATCCCTCACACCCCCTCCTTTTCCCTCACACACCCTCTTTCTCCCTCACACACCCTCTTTCTCCCTCACACCCCTTCTCTCTCTCTCCCTCACACCCCCTCTCTCCCTCACACAACCTCTCTCCCTCACACAACCTCTCTCTCCCTCACACCTTCTCTCTCTCCCTCACACACCCTCCTCTCCATCACACACTCCCTCTCTCTCCCTCACACCCTCTCTCTCCCTCACACACCCGCACGCACACCCTCTCTATCTCCCTCACACACCCCCTCTCTCCCCCCCCCACACACTCCCTCTCTCCCTCACACACCCTCTCCCTCACACACCCTCTCCCTCACACACCCTCTCTCTCTCACACCCTCTGTCTCTCCCTCGCACACCTTCTCTCCCTCACTCCCCCTCTCTCCCCCTCCCTCCCCCCTCTCTCCCCCTCCCTCCCCCCTCTCTCCCCCTCTCTCCCTCCCCTCTCTCCCTCCCCCTCTCGCCCCTCTCTCCCTCACACACTCCCTCTCTCCCTCACACCCCTTCTCTTTCTCACTCCCCCTCCCTCCCCCCTCTCTCCCTCCCCCTCTCTCCCTCCCCTCTCTCCCTCCCCCTCTCTCCCTCCCCCCTCTCCCTCCCCCTCTCTCCCTCGCCCCCTTTCGCCCCTCTCCTCCCTCACACACCCTCTCTCTCCCTCAAGCACCCTCTCTCTCCCTCAAGCACCCTCTCTCTCCCTCACGCACCCTCTCTCTCCCTCACGCACCCTCTCTCCCTCTCCCCCCCCCCACTCTCTCTCCCTCCCTCTCTCCCCCCCCCCCTCCCTCTCTCTTCCTCCCTCTCCTTCTCCCTCCCTCCGTCTCCCTCTCCTTCTCCCTCCCCTCCATCTCCCTCTCTCCATCTCCCTCTCTCTCCCCCTCTCTCTCCCCCTCTCTCTCCCCCCTCTCTCTCCCCCTCTCTCACACCCTCTCTCTCCCCCTCTCTCACACCCTCTCTCACACACCCTCTCTCACACTCTCTCTCTCCCTCACGCACACCCTCTCTCTTTTTCCCTCCATCACACCCTCTCTCTCCCTCAGACACCCCCTCTCTCCCTCACAGCCCCCCTCTTTCTCCCTCACCCTCTCCCTCACGCACCCTCTCTCTCCCTCAAGCACTCTCTCTCTTTCACGTACCCTCTCTCTCCCTCACGCACCGTCTCTCCCTCTCTCCCTCCCTCTCCCCCCCCCCTCTCCTTCCCCCTCCTCTCCTTCCCTCCATCTCCCTCTCCCTCCCCTCCTCTCCCCC